>SNQJ01S0000927.1:0-131154 GCA_010110895.2 Picea sitchensis
CATGAGCTCCAACTCATGTGGATGAAACTGTAGATTTTATACAGGATGAAAATCCACGTAGGCATGCTAGCTCATTTTCAGAAACCCATGATGCATCTTTAGAACCCATGTTTCTTCACTTAACTAGATATTCATAATATTCCTTATTCTAGGTCCTTTTTCTAACCCTCTTCGTCAAGAGTTGCTCAAAATATTTGGTTGGTTTAACATGTAGTTTTTTCTTCCATTCGGTCAAGATACTTTTTTCAACCTGCTCTTCTCCCTCATGAAACTTGTACAAGTCGGACACATTGAATATTAGAGAAATGTCAAAATATTCTAACAACTCTAACTTATATGCATTATCATATTTTTTTCTCAAAATTCAACACAGTCCAATTTTCTTGTAATTTGTTTTACTATACGTACCTCTAAGAAACGTTTATTTCCTCAAGTCTTCCATTACTAGCTCTCCTTCAAAAATCGTTTTTCTTCTTTGCAAATATGCTCCATGTTTATATCGGATATTGATCTGTTGTAGCTTTCACTTAACATGCTCATGCATTTCCTATATGTTTTTTGCAAACTCACTTGCATCACTTCTTTTTTCCTCCATATTTAGCAACTTAACCAAATCAACAACTCCTTTCAATGATCTTCCATAAACAATCTAAAGTGGACTCTTTCCTGCATATCTATTAATGGAATCGTTGTAAGAAAATTTAGCCTAGGCCGAGACTAAATCCCATTGTCGTAACTTCTCTCCACTCAGACTCCTCAAAAAATTCCCAAGACTCTGGTTAACCACCTCGGTCTATCCATCCATTTGTGGATGCTATGAAAAAAAATACAACAACTTGGAACCCATATTATTCCAAAGTATCCTCCAAAAGTTTCCAAGAAATATTGTATGTTTGTCAAAAGTGATACTTCTTGGCAGTCCATGTAACCTCACAATCTCTCTGAAAAATAAAACAACCAATTTAGTAGAATCATTGGTCTTCTTGCATGGTATGAAATGTGCCATCTTTGAAAATCTATCTACTACAACCATCACATAATCACGGCCGCTATGCATTCTAGGTAGTCCCAAAACAAATTTCATACTTATGTCTTCCCATGGTCTTTCAGGTATCGGAAATGATGTATATAACCATGTGTTTTGACTCTTTCCTTTTGCTAGTTGACAAATTCTACAACATTCAACAAAAATTTTCACATATTTTTTTATGCTAGGAAAAAAGTATCTTTCCTTCACCAAGGTTGTGGTTTTTTCAATTCCAAAATGGCCACCCAAACCTTCGCTGTGCATCTCTATAAACAAATCCAGCCACAATGAACTCCGTGGAATGCACAAGATTTGGTTCTTGAGCAAGAAACCTTCTTGAATATGAAAATCCAAATACGTTGTCTTATCAATACTTCAAGGTGATTTGTGCATTTTCCACTCCTTTGAAAAATCTATATTCTCTGCATACAAATCCTTCATACATTCCAAGCTAACAAATTCAACTGACAAAGTATTCAACAATATTATTCTCTGACTTAGTGCATCTGCAACTTTATTCGACTTTCCAGACCTGTGCTTCAAAAAAAATGAGTAACTTTGGAAATATTCTACCCATTTGGAATGTTTTTTATTTAACTTTCCTTGACTATTGATGTACTACAATTCCTTATGATTAGTAAAGAAGACAAACTCCTTCAATAACAATTAATGTCTACATTTCATCAAATCTTGCACAATCACATAAAATTATTGATCATAAATAGAGTAATTCTTCTTAGAATCATTCAATTTCTTGTTGAAGAATGCAATCAACCTTCCTTCTTGGCTCAAACTTTCTCCAATTGTTGAATCACTTGCATCATAGTCCACTTCAAACACTTTATTGAAATCTGGAAGTGCCAAAACTCGTTGTTCAGTTACTTTTTTCTTCAAGTCTTCAAATGACTTTATGGCTTCTATTGCCAACTTGAAAATCCCATTTTTCATGCATCCAGTAAGTGGTGCACAAATCTTGTTAAAATTTCGAATAAAATTTATGTAGAAGCTTTCCAAACCATGGAAACTTATCATATCAAATGTACACTTAGGTATTGGCCACTCCAAAATAGCCTTTAAATTTTCAAAATACGTCTTCAAACCTTCATTGGAAATCACAAATCCCAAGTACACTAATTCTTCCTTCAGAAATGTACATTTCTTCAAATTTATCAATAGTTTTTCTTCCCTCAACTGTTGTAACACCTTTTGCGCATGCTTCATGCGTTATTTTTTGGTTTTACTGAAAATAAAAATGTCATTTACATACATGGCAACAAACTTTCCCAATAAGGGTTTCAAAACTTCATTCATAACTATCATGAATATGTTAGGGGCATTGGTTAGCCCAAACGACATGACTAGTTACTCAAACATCCCATCCTTCGTCTTGAACATTTTCTTCTATTCATCACCTTCCCTTATCTGAATCTAATGATACCCACTCTTCAAAATGATATTTGAAAAGTACTTGGCCCCACTCAAATAGTACATGAGGTCATCCATTCTTGGTAAGGGAAACTTGTACTTAATAGTAATCTTGTTGATAGTTCGTGAATCAATACACATTTTCCATTCACATCCTTTCTTTGGTGTCAACACTGTAGGTACAACACAAGGACTTAATCTCTCTCAGATTAGTCCTCTGTCAAGTAATTTTAGTATTTTCCTATTCACTCCTCACTCTATGATACAATCATTCGATAAGGAGATTTATTCGATAGACTTGGTCCTGGTATCAAATTAATTTGTTTTGATATACTCCTCAAGGGAGGTAAACCTAATGGTAGATCATCTCCAACAATCTCTGTAAATTCATTCAAAAAAGGTTGAATTTTCAATGGTACAGAGCTCATCTTTCCACTCTTTGGAACTTGTCTTAGCATTAATGCCAAACAAAAATGGGCATTTTTGTGTTCCCTCAAAAATTATTTAGATGAACATATCATAATGTGAATACTTCTACAAACATTTTTGTTGTGACCATTTCCTTTACCATCACTAACACTTATCTCAGTCTCTACCATTGGCTCCAATATGTACCATTTTTCATCTTTTAAAAATTCATAAGTATTCTTCCTTCATAAAAAAAAATTGTCAAACAACCAAGGTATTTTGAGTAGTATGTGATAGGTATCCATCTATATTGTTTCACACAATACCTGCTCACTAAAGTTTACAATCTGAAAACTTAGCAAGAATTTCTCAGTCACGGTCACTTTCTATCCTCTTTTCAACCATGAAACCCATTATGGATTCAAATGTGGAATGCCTTTTAATTTTAGCTTCTCTATTACCTCTATGGATACTAAATTTTCTATACTTACACCATCTATGAGAACATGACAACACTAATCTTGAATTTTTCACTTAGTTTTAAAAAAATTATTTCCCTGCTCAGGATCTTTTGTTGTCTTTTTCTTAGCCTTCAATAGCACTCTTCTAAACATCAAGTTTCTCTTCTAAACATCAAGTATCTTCTTAGGTAATTTGTGTTCTGGCCTCATTTCTTCTCCCTATATTTTTATTCTATGGACAATATGATGCATTGTGACCTTCTACTCTATATCTATAACAGTTGATCACATACTTACCTCTGTCAAATCCTCTTCCTCTTCCAGTGCCACTTCCTCCTCTTGTATTCTGGTTGTTGGTCGCTTCATCTTCCTTTTCACTACTTCTAGCAGCAGTTGCTTTACTCTTGCCTCTAGTTCCTTTTCCCTAGAACTTCTTCCGCAACCTTCTATCAATCTTTTCTTCCACCTTCAAAGCAACTTGACATTCTTCATTCACATTACAAAATTAATCTATACTTATCTCATCCTGAATATTATATTTCAACCCATTTATGTATCTCACCACTCTTTGGTATTTTGGTTCCTTTATCCCTGATTTGAGCGACAGTTTGAAAAATTCCTCAGTATATTCATGAACACATGTCTCTTTCTGCCTTTAGTTTTGTACTTGTTTACACAAATTCCACTGGTAATCGATGGGAAGGAATTTCTCTTTGAATTTTCTCATCATCTTCCTTCATGTTCTAATCTTCTCATGTTGGTTGTCTACTATGTCCTTCTGTAACATATCCCACCCAAGTGAAACATGACCCTTTAACTTGGTCATGGTGAATTGAATCCAATTGGGATCCTGAACATTTTCATACTCAAAATATCATTCAAGATATCCTATCCAATCTATGATAGTTTCATCTTTCAAACTACCATTGTAGCATGGAACTACCACCCTTGCACTACCCCTGTCTTTCGAAAAGATATCAACCATATCATTGGGTCTACTTCCTCAAAAAAATTCTCTTCTTTAGGCTCATCCTCATACTTTGAATATGTTTCAACATCTCCAAGCCTTTTGTTTTTTAGTTCTTCTATCCTCCTTTGTAATTCCTCTAATTTTATGTTTATAGAACCTCCTCGTGTTTCTCTTGCTCTTCATGGAGACATCCTTGCAATTTTTCTTATATCCCTCACTCACACTAACATCCACATGCCTTACTTCTGGGAACTGTTTACCACACCTTAGGAGCTAAACCAACTCTGATGCCACTTTATGTAGTCACCCTCGATCATGTACTCAACCAACTACATAAACAAGTTTCTACCCACATAATGCACAACTAACATCTAAAGGCATTATCAAAAATTTAACAACTTAAAGAATGCCAAGGGAAATTACAATCATAGAAAAAAAAATGGAAACAAATAAACAATACCATTAAATAGGGACTTAGATTTATTTATTAACTAGACTAAAATTGTCTTCCACCCTCTCATTGCACGTTTAGCCAAAATATGGCACAATGCTCATTCATACTCCATGACTAAAAATCCTTCTTGTTGTTCCACACTATCCCACTAAAACCAATGTCCCTTCCTCTGTTGTGTTCTTTTTTGTAGACATCTCTTCTTCTGTTTCCTTTCCTCTCCTATCTCTTTCGAACTGAACTGCTCTTTTCTTTCCCAATTGTTTCTTGTTTTCCTCCACCAAATGCGTTGGGGGTTGGGTAGTTACAACTATCCTAATTCTCAACCATTTTCCAAATGTGTGTTGGAAAATTAGACAATTATAGTGGTTAAATTCCTCAATCATTTCAAGTGATTTTTCTTCCATCACACAATTAGTCTACTACCTGTCACAAAATTCTTGCAAGACGTGTGAAGTTTTGATTCGTAGCATTCTAATAGAATTTTCCCCCGCTTGGAATTTTCCCTCCCTGGGTAATTTGTGTTCTGGCCTCATTTCTTCTCCCTATATTTTTATTCTATGGACAATATGATGCATTGTGACCTTCTACTATATATCTATAACAGTTGATCACATACTTACCTCTGTCAAATCATCTTTCTCTTCCAGTGCAACTTCCTCCTCTTGTATTCTGGTTGTTGGTTGCTTCATCTTCCTTTTCACTACTTCTAGCAGCAATTGCTCTACTCTTGCCTCTAGTTCCTTTTCCCTAGAACTTCTTCCGCAATCTTCTATCAATCTTTTCTTCCACCTTCAAAGAAACTTGACATGCTTCATTCACATTACAAAAGTTATACTCATCTCATCCTGAATATGATATTTCAACCCATTTATGTATCTCACCACTCTTTGGTATTCTGGTTCATTTATTCTTGATTTGAGCGATAGTTTGAAAAATTCCTCAGTATATTCATGAACACATGTCTCTTTCTTCCTTTAGTTTTGTACTTGTTTACACAAATTCCACTGGTAATCGATGGGAAGGAATTTCTCTTTGAATTTTCTCATCATCTTCCTTCATGTTCTAATCTTCTCATGTTGGTTGTCTACTATGTCCTTTTGTAACATATCCCACCCAAGTGAAACATGACCCTTTAACTTGGTCATGGTGAATCGAATCCGATTGGAATCCTGAACATTTTCATACTCAAAATATCATTCAAGATCTCCTATCCAATCTATGATAGTTTCATCTTTCAAACTACCATTTATTTCTACATTTTACATTGGATTCACAATGTGATTATACATTTTACTACTCATTTTAACTCAAAATTTAAACTTTATTTTAATTTAGAATTTATTTACTAGTTCATTTGTATGCTAAAATCTTATTTACATAGCTATTAGGATTAGGTCTACATTTTAACATAACATTAAAGGAAATTAATCAATAACTCAGGGGCATGATAAAATTTACATGCACACATAAATGGAGGATTAGTAACTTTAAGGAGAAAGATTCATGTGACTTGCCTAACTAATTAATCTAACAATGTATTTGAAAAGTTTAAGGCTTTAAACCTAACCTAGGTTTGGATCCCCACTTTTCCGATTAAAAATCCTACAAGTTTTAAGTGTTATGTTTGATTTTTTTTTTTTTAAACATAACACTTACATTCAAAGAAGATAAGCTCTTAATAAATTTTGATATAACAAATCTTGATATAACAAATCATGTGAAAACACACTTCCACCTACATAAAAAAATATCTTCTTTTCCTTCCAACAAATTGAAGAAAGTTTGGTATAACAAACCATGTGGATTATGGCAGGCATAATTCACATGTCAGTGTGTACGCCTCATTTGTCAGTGGTGATTATGGCAGGCATGCATGTACTGAAACAGTGCTCAACTTCGGCATGTGAACTCTCGATCTTCTCTTAACTTTGAGGATTACGAGAAACTTCCCATTTTTGGATTTTTTCTCTTGATTGCACATTGATAGCCTAAAGTTTGAATGATTTTGAATAAATTTATATTATTTCCAACCTCTCATTTTATGGATTTCGATATGTTTCGAATGATTTTGAATAAATTTAACCTATAATTTATGGATTTCGATATGTTTTAAGTTGAAGTTGATTATCCAAATTTAGATAAGTTTTTATAAAATTAAATTAAATTTATTGTGATAAACATTAAAATATATATAAATATACAAATTTCAATTCACTATCAACAAAATTATATGAATGTATATGTTTTTACAATTAATCATAATTAATCATAATTATTTGTAGGAGTTTCTAGAAATATACTGTATAGAAATTTTGAAACTTACAACATGTAAGTGGACACTCTGCCCTTAAATTTTAATTAAAAATATATATTATTAAATTTTAAAATATATTATATATTTCAATATATATGATATTTTTAAATTTACTATTAAATTAACATATAAAAACTCATAAATATAAATATTATATATATTCCAATATATATAAATAAATTTGAATCATGTTTAAATACAATAATCTATATTCTAACATATATAAAAAATTATAAGTTTATTGCTGAATGTACAATGTTTGCCATCCTCTACAGCCTTTAATTCTTTCAACGAAAAAAAAAATGAAAAAAAAAAATCATTTTAATCTAAATAATTACGACAATATAAAGTTTTTATTCAATATCTTTAATGATTATAAACTTTCACAATCTTTACATATATAATATATAACCAGATTAACATATAACAGATGTGTTCAAACATCCGTTTTATGATTAAAGTTAGGAGAAGAAATAGTGCTGCTGTTCAGCCCGAGGAGAGAAAAAAATATTTTATGTTGCAAATGAACTTGTAGTTAAAACCGGTATTTATAAATGTTGAACATATTAAGATATGTATGGTTGGATATAAATTATATCCTAATATACATATACATAGTATTTATGATTTGTGGCTGGACACTTAATGTTTAACATTTTCTACTATTTTCATCTCCATAACTACTTATGTGCTTCTTACTTCCTTTAAAAAAAATTACACTAACAAAATTTCACTAATTTAAAATATCACAATGCATAGATTTTTATTCAATATTTTTTCTAATTATAAACTTACATGAATGATTGAACCTATTATTTTCTCTCTAAATATAATCAAATTTATATATCATTTTGGATTWTTTTTTTAATATATTAAAAAACAATTAACTCATTGATTCCTTTCTTTGTCTCTTTGCTAGATGTTTCCAAATTATCCTTATTAGTAACAGCTATACCTATATCAACAAGGCTTTTTACCTCACATTCAAACACAATTAGGAGTGCAAAATGCCATATTCATATCTCACTTCATGGACCTTTTTATGGTCATAGATATTGATGTAAGGATTTTTAGTGGGCCATAACTTTTGAAATTTTACAGGGAGGAAGTTGTGTCTCCAAGAGTTCACTAGAGTGTGAGATTAGACATCATTCCTCAAATTGAGGTTTTAGTGTTTTTATGGGAATTTTTAAATTTTTAATTATCAGTTATCTCTTAGTTTATGAACTTAAAAGTGAATTGACAAATAGTGTGGTTAGTTTTAGAGTCGTGAGAGAATTTCTTAAAATTAGTTGTTTTCGAAAATTAGTTGTTTTTGAGAAAAATCTCATATAGTAGTTATAAGAGGTTCAACTTCCATTGTAATAGTTAGGATGGAGAAGGAATAAAAGAGAGTTATTTTCCATTATAGTGTGTTTGCATGGTTTTTAGATCTTGTGAATGAATCCAAGTTTATTGGTTACATCATCTAGTATCAAAGTCGGAAAATGATTCGGAGAGGAAGAGGAAGAGCAAGTACAAGATCTTACAAGCGTGTTGGCTAGTCAGAGAATAATACAAAGAGAAGTGTCTGAAGAGGGGACCATCCGAGGAGATGTAGATAAACATACATAATATGAAGAACATAAAGAAGAACAATTAGAGTGCATGAATTTTGAAGAAAGGATGCTCAGGGCCATAGAAAGGAGAAATGATAGGATTAAGATGGAAGTTTCAGAATATGCAGGGAATCTTAAACCAAAGGAGTTAATAGATTGGTTGAACGTCATGGATTTTTTTTTGAATGATAGCCTATGCCAAAGGAAAAGAAGGTGAAATTTTCATGCACCAAGTTGAAGGGTCATCCCATGATCTGGTAGGATGATGTGTAGAAATACAGAGCAAAAAAAGGAAAAGACAAAATTAGGACTTGGAGCAAGATGGAAAAAAATTGCGATATTTTTTTTTGCCTCTGGACTATGCCCAGACCCAGTTTCATAGATTTCATAACTTGAAGAAAAACTTGTCCACCGTGGAGGAACTCACAAATGATTGTTATCAGTTGTCCATTAGTGTGAATCACCATGAAACTAATGAGAAATTGGTTGCAAGGTATGTGAATTGTTTAAATTTTTCTATTCAAAATGAACTGAACATGCATAGTGTTCGCAATGTGGAAGAGGAATACCAATTAGCCTTAAAGGCCAAGGAAAAGTAAAGCCAACAATTTGCTCAAAGGAATAGAGGAGAAAAGAGGGGTACATCGTCTTCCTAACGAGATGGTTTTAACTATGGTGGAGGAAAATCATCCCAAGGATTTCAGAAAACAGAAGATACTCAACAATGTAACTTGAATCAACCATGAGGAAGAGGATTTTAGAGGTGTAGAGGTTACGTTTGTGGCAGAGGAGAACCTTATGTGTGTTTCAAGTGTGGTGTAGAGGGTCATCGAGCATTTGAATGCCCAAATTATAACATGCAAGATCTTAAGAAAGGACAACAACATAGTTTGAACTTGGTCCAAGTTGAGAATGAAGAAGAAAGAGATGAATATGAAGTCGCACCTGATATGGGGTGAGTCTCGTGATACGAAGGTCAATGGTGATTCCCGAAAAAGAGCAAAGGAAGAGTATTGACAATGAAGATTCTCAGTGTCAGACAAACATTTTTCAAAACATATGCACTTCTAGGGGAAAGGTATGTCAAGTTATTGTTGATAGTGGAAGTTTTGAGAATATGGTTTCCAAAGAGATGGTAGATAAGTTGAAATTATGTTGTGAAACACATCCCCATCCTTACTGAATTGCATGGTTCTAAAAGGGGAATAAAGTCGTGACATTAATAAAAAAATGTTTGATCAAGTTTTCCATCAGTAAGACTTATAAAGATGAAGTATGGTGTGATGTCATTTCGATGGATGCATGTCATTTGTTATTAGGGAGACCTTGGAAATATGATAGAAAAGTCATGCATGATGGAGGAAAGAATACCTACACCTTTTGGAAGGATGCATCGAAAGTCATCTTATTTCCCTTTAAAAATGAGGGAAAAAATGAGAATATGTTTTCAGAAAGAGAGTTTGTTAAGGAAACAAAGACAACAAGATTATGCTGTGCATTAATAGTGCAAAAAGGAGTCGTGGAAGACGTACCAATTCCTACTGAAGTGGCCAAGTTAATAGAAGAGTATGTTGATTTTATCCCTAATGAACTACTTGATGGTCTTCCACCAAAGAGGGATATTCAACATCACATTGATCTAATCCCAGGATCATCTTTACCTAATTAGGCATCCTATAGGATGAGTCCTACACAACATGCAAAGCTCAACCAACAAGTGTCATAACTCATAAATAAAGGTTTGGTAAGAGAAATCATGAGTCCATGTGTTGTACCAGCATTGTTGACTCCCAAAAAGGATAATACATRGAGGATGTGCACAGATAGCAGAGCAATCAAAAAATTACCATCAAATATCGGTTTCCTATACAACACTTGGATGACATAATGGATGTGCTATCGGGAGCTAAATATTTTAGTAAGATTGATTTGTGAAGTGGATACCACCAAATCCGGATTTGCATAGGGGATGATTGGAAAAGTGCCTTCAAGACCAGGGATGGACTATATGAATGGATGGTGATGCCATTTGGGTTGTCCAATGCACCTAGTACTTTCATGCGGTTGATAAATAAGTTTGTTGTCGTTTATTTTGATGACATCCTAGTTTTCAGTAACAACAAAGAACATCACTTGCAACATTTAAAATTTATATTAGATGCATTGAGAAAACATCCAATTTATGCAAACCTGAAGAAATGTAGGTTCCTGCAAGAAAGTTTGGTATTTCTGGGTTTTTTCATCTCAATAGAAGGAGTCAAGATCAATTTAGAGAAGGTCAAAGAAATTTTGGAGTGGCCTAGTCCTAGTAGCATAATAGAGGTAAGACGTTTTCATGGGTTGGCTACCTTTTACCGAAAGTTTATTCAAAATTTTAGCACTATTGTAGCACCCATAACAAATTTCACCAAAGACAAGATATTCATGTGGACCAATGAAGCTAATGAAAGTTTCAAGTTTTTAAAGAAGAAGGTAATTGAGGCACCCATATCAGCCCTACTGGAATTTGATAAAGTGTTTGAGGTAGAATGTGATGCTTCACATGTAGGCATTGGAGTTGTACTTAGCCAAGAAGGTAGACCAATTGCATTCTTTAGTGAAAAGTTAAATGAGGTAAGAAAGAACTACTCCACATATGATGTAGATTTTTTTCAATTATGCAAGCATTGCAACTTTGGAGGCATTATTTAGTGTCGAAAGAGTTTGTGTTATTTACCGATCACATTGCATTAAAATATGTAAACACCCAAAAGAAATTGAACAATAGACATGCAAAATGGGCCTCTTTCTTACAAGGCTACACCTCTTTCTATTTTTTTGGTTGTTGATAGGTTCTTTAAAATGATTCATTTCATTACTTGCAAGAAAATTAGTGATGCATCGAGGGTGACATAATTGTTTTTTCCAGAAGTTGTTAGATTGCATGGGTTCCAAAAAATATTACCTCTGATAGAGATACTCGGTTCTTGGGTCATTTTTGGAGGAATTTATGGAAGAAAATGGTGACTAAATTACAATTTTCAGTGCCTGTCACTCCCAAACAGATGGGAAAACCGAGGTTAGTAAATCGGAGTTTGAGAAACCTATTATGAAGTATTGTTGGAGAGAATCCCAAGTAGTGGGATTTGGCTTTACCTCAAACATAATTTTCCTACAATAGTTTGGTGAATAGATCTATAGGTAAATCTCCATTTCAGGTTGTTTACAGTAGAAATCCTATGGTTTTCCTAGATTTGGTGCAACTACCTCTTGGGGATAGGATCAGTGATGATGGGGAACATTTGCAAAACACAATTTCATCAGTTGCAACAACAAGTGAAACAAAAATTGCAGGCTAGTAACCAACATTTTTTTTTATAAAAGGTGCTCACCGATGATATTAGGTATTCAATGAAAGTGATTTGGTGATTGTTTATTTATAGAAAGAATGGTTTCCTAGAGGAACCTACCACAAATTGAAGTATAAGAAAATTGGTCCTTGCAAAATTCTCAAGAAAATCAACGATAATGCTTATAAGATCGATTTACCAACTAATCTCGATATCTCCCCTATTTTTAATGTTTTTTATTTGTATATATTCCATGGGGATAATTTGGGTGATGACAATGGGGAAGAGGTAGATTGGAAACATGTCATTCCGAGCAAGAAAAAGGAAAATATTGCACATACTATAGATATGAAGACCCTTCATACTCGACAAGGCCAATACAAATGATATCTAGTCGAGTGGGAAGGCATAGCACCAATAGAGAGTACATAGAGTACATCGATTATAGAGAGGGGCTTGTTGAACATAGATGCAGGTAACTGGCAATAGTTTGAAGATAGTGACTTGCAGGAGCTGCATTCTTTTCAACTAGAGGAGAATGATGTAGGGATTTTCTGAGGGTCATAACTTTTGACTCAGTTTTCTGTTTGGGATCAAATTTTACAAGGAGTTATGTCTCAAAGAGTTCATTATCATGCCAATATGATATTTTCGATCAGACACCATTTCGACACTTTTCCAGGGCTAAATTCCTTCATATAAGGCCTCAAATTGGGGTTTTAGTGTTTTTACGAGAATTTTTAAATTTGTAATTATCAATTATCTCTTAGTTTGTGAACTTATTCATAAAAGCAAGCTAACAAATAGTGTTTCTCTAGTTAGCTCTTAGTTATTGGTCAGTTTTAGAGTCATGTCAGAATTTCCTAAAATTAGTTGTTTTTCTAAAATTAAATCTCAAATAGTAATTATAAGGGGTTGAACTTCCATTGTAATAGTTTGGATGGAGAAGGAATAAAGAGAGTTATTTTTCATTCTCGTGTGTTTGCATGGTTTTTAGATCTTGTGAATGAATCCAAGTTTATTGGTTACMTCATATATTCTACCAAATATCCATCTCCTTCCACACCGATGACTAGAGTTAGTGAAAGAAATAGCGATGCAAACAACATGAGGGGAGAAAAATCATTTAGGGATGCAGACTAACTGGTTATGAAAACTTAGGCTTCCAGTGGTGCGACATTTATTTCACTTGTTTCATTTTATGAATGAAACACTTGATGTTGCTACCACCCTTCTAAATTTTTCTTGCACAATTTTTTTTTTAAATGTGTAGGTTAAGTTGGTAAAGCCTAGTGCTTTATTGCTCACGTGGGGAAAGATTTTTGTGTCTATTATAAACAATGAAAGCTTTATTTATTTGTGTAAGTAGAAAACTAGGTTAAATGTTTATGAAATATTTATTTATTTATGTAAGTAGGAAATTGCATTAAGTTGACATTTTGATCTATAGAGATGAGATTATAATGAAGAATGCATATACTTGAACTTTTATAATTTGATTATGTTTTTTGGGAGGTTTAATTGTTTTGGTTATGAGTTTTTTTTTGTTAATATTAATTTAAATTTATATAGAGAATAATCTAATTATTTTTAAACATTTTTGAAAATTATTTTTAAACATTTTTGAAAATGTAAAAAAATGAATACAAATTTAAACTTAAAAGAAAAAATTGTCTTTACATATATAATCATCTCATCTCCACTTTGATAAAGACAAATTTCAATTCTTATAATTAATCGTAAACATTGCTTTGAATTCTTATAATTGATTGTAAACATTGCTCTGAAAAAATTGTCTTTACATATATAATCATCTCCACTCTTAAGTCAATTTTTTTTTACTTTCAATTAGTTGATTGTGATTACATATAATTTTCTAAAGTATCTAATTTTTTTTTTATTAATTTTAATGTTTTAAAAATAAAAAATAAATATTTTTTGTTTTATATAAATTGAAATTCTTAATTTTTTATTGGTTAAAGAGAGTGATTTAACTATTTTTATGTGGTTTTAATAGATATTGTTAGAATCAAATATTTAATTAAAATTTTTCTCAAAATGCCACTTAGATATCACTTTAATTTGTCATTTAATATGAGCATTCTTGATGTGAGAGATATCATTATTTTAATTCCTTCTGGATGTAAAATATATCATTTTTTAATTTATTTTTGTTTCATTAATTTATGTTTTAGTAATTCCTTATTTTAATCCCTTATTGATGTAAAAGATATCATTTTTAATTTATTTATGTTCCATTAATTTATGCTTTAGTAATTCATTGATTTGATAGTACTTATTACTTTAGTCTTGTCATTTAATGTGATAATTCTTATTATCTATTATTTAAAATTGTAAATTTCAATTCTAAAGATAAATTTAGCTTTCTCAAAAATTTAAATTGAAAAAAAAAAAAAACCATCACTTCTCCTTGATTTCAATAGTATAGATACATTTATCTCTCTCAAAAATTTATATTGAAAAAAAAAAAAACTTCTCACTTTTCACTTTTGTTATGCAATATATTCATCTTAAATGCAATTTCATTAACAAAATCAATTTTTACTCAATTTCCATCATTTTTACCAGTTTAACCTCTAATTGTTTTTCCAAAATAAAGAGAAAAATGATTTCTTTCAGACATTAAGATTTACAAATCATTAAGTTAACATTATAACCATTATTTTTTTGAAAACCTAGTTATTCATGAATGTTCAAATCACACAAATAAGTAAAAATAATAGTACGACAGGGACTAAAGCCTTCAAATCTGTCATTTAAATTTTTAAATATTTTTACCAAGTTCTACCACTTGTGTATTTTAAATATTTTTATCAAGTTGTACCACTTGTGCATTTTAAATATTTTTACCACTTTCCATGAAATTTTGTTATATATTAAAATATATCTAACTAATTAACATCATATCCTAACAAAATTCAGATGTGTGGACTGGGACTTCTTACCAAAAAAAAAAGCTTAATAATTAACATTTTGATCATTTTTTGAGGATTTCAATGACTCAAATTTAACTTGCATAGATGGATTAGACAATTTTGAAAACAATTACAACATTCATATAACTTAACATTTTAAAATTATAATTTTATTAAAAATTTGATTTTAAATATTTTAAAAGAAAAGATTATATAGTTTTGATCTCAAATCCAACAATATATTGCATTTATGTTGATTGATAATACATATTTTCAATGGAAACAAGTTACAGTGTTTATTTTACTCAAAAGTACGCATGAAAAATAGTCGATAACAATATATAAAATAATCACTATGTTAAGAAAGGTAGTAAAGTGGTACCTCCTACTAAAATAATAATTGATTGACTTTAATAAAATTCATATTTTGCATGACCATCAAATCTTTCCTTCCAACCATAATTTATCTTTCCTCAATGCATGATTCATTGAAGTGCTAAGGAAAGTTAACTAAACCCTTCATTCATGGTTATCTCCCTTGATTGAGTGTTAAAGGTTAAAACCTTATAGAGAGCTATATACCACTATCACGAGTGAGCTCCCTTTTTTTTTTTAATAAAAAGAAAAAAACATAATGAAAACTTTTTTTACACACAATACAACAATCCAATAATAAACCTAGATCCAACATCAATAATAAACCTAGATCCAACATTTATCTGTAATTTTAAGTTTTTGTTTAAATTGTATCAATTGGCATTGTTTATGTTGCCAAACTTGTTTTTTTCAATCTCCTAATAAGATACAAAGGATTGAAAACAATCTATTGATACACAGCTAACAATAAAATCAACAATGTAAATGTTGTAGATTTTTTTTCAGTTTGTTTAGTTGCAAATAATCAAGTGGAAATGTAAAGGTTGTCATTTTTTTCTCAAGTGTCTATTGGCAAGTAGAAACGTATGACTAGTTAATTGTTGAAAATAAGTACTGGAAAAACACTACAACTCACTTGTTACTAATGGAGAGGGAATGTAAACTTAAGGAAAACTTTCAATAAGCACTGGAAAAACTCTACAAATCACATGTTATTGAATGGAGAAGGAATGTAAACTTGAAACAAAACTTCCCTACTAATGACCATCAGTTAAATGTTAGATAAACCTAATAATGAGTTTTTTTATCACCAATGTCCACATGAAATGAGACTTACCTTGGTAAATAAATCACAACTATAATACATTGTAACCATTCAAACACCATTAATTGAGATATTAACCGAGACCAAACATGTGAGATATTGACAATGCAAGTCATATTGGCATTGACACAATAAACAACTCGCATGGCCACTCATCTAAAGGAAGAGGGAAACCCCAATTTTTGAAACAATAAAAGAGAAACTCTCAACTACTCTTGTGCTACAAGGTCCCAATTGGACTCTTCCATTTCACATTCACACTGATGCATCAGACAAGTTTGTAGGATATGTCTTAGGACAAGATGAAGATAACAAACCTTATGCAATTTATTTCATAAGTAAAAATTTGGCTGGTGCAGAACTCAACTACATTGTTACAGAAAAGGAACTGTTAGTAGTAGTTCATTCTCTCAATAAATTCAGACACTGTGTTACAGGGTATAAAGTTTTTGTACATACATATCATGCTTCCATTAGATACTTAATGAACAAACCTGACATAAATGGTAGAATGATTAGATGGTTTTTGTTATTACAACAATTTGATCTAACCATTATTGATAAGCCTGGAAAGCAAAATGTAGTTGTAGATTTTTTGTCCAGGTTGACTATTCCTACTGAAGAAGACATGATTTATGATTGGTTTCCATATGAGCACTTATTTTCCATATCAACACAAACCCCCGTGTTTACTGATATAACAAATTATCTGACAATAGGCAAGTTCCCTCAACATTTCTCCTACATGGAGAGATGCAAAATTGTCTGGAAGTGTTCAGCCTATATTTGGGTAGCTGGTTATCTATTCAAAATTTTCCCATGCCAAGTTTTGAGGAGATGCATAAGAGAAGATTAGGTGCATGATATCCTCCATGCTTATCATGATGAACCATGTGGAGGACGTTATGCAACAAAGAGGACAAATTACAAGATCTTACAAGTTGGATATTATTGACTGAACCTACATAGAGATGCTCAACAATACACTTCACATTGTGATGAATGTCAAAGAATGGGGAAACCTATACAGAGGAATGAGATTCCTTTATAGCCCCAAGTATCATTGGAACCATTTGACAAGTGGGGCATGGAATTCATAGGCCCAATTGATCCTCCATCAAGGAAAAATAAGCACATATTGGTATGCATTGACTATCTAGCAAAATGGGTTGAACTCAAAGCTATGAAATATTTCACTGAATCTAATGTAGTTGAATTCCTCCAAGAATGCATATTCTCAAGGTTTCGTTATCCAAGAGAGTTGGTCACAGAACAAGAACCTCAATTTACATCCTAACTTATTGAAGAAATCATGAAGGACCACAACATCTATCATAAGAATTCAACACCCTACCATCCACAAGAAAATAGGTAGAGCAAGGTCACCAACTAAGAACTAAAAAACATTCTCACCAAAACAATGAGCACGAACAAGAAAAATTGGTCAAAGAAATTCACAAAAGTAGCATGGGCATACAACATCACATGGAAGACTACCATTGTGCTCACACCCTTTGATTTAGTCTATGGTAAGAAGGCCATGATCACTATTGAATTTGAATACCATACATTAAGGACATCAACTGAATTAGACATGGACTTACCATCAACACAAAGAGAAATCTTGAATCAACTAAATGTCTTAGATGAGTATAGAATGGAAGCACTTTTCAACATTGAAGTAGTGTAGCAATACAGAAAAGTTTGGCATGACAAAAAAAATTAAGCATAACAAGTTCAAAGAAGGGGATTGGGCCCTCTTATATGATTCCAGATTCAAAGACTTCAATGGGAAGTTGATCACCAGATGGTTATGACCTTACACCATTGAAAAATGCTATGATAGTGGTTCAGTACAGATCAGAACCATTGATGAAGAAATCATTCATTTGTAAGTAAATGGATTCAGGATAAAAGTTTACAACAAGCCACTAACAAGAGAAGAATTTATAGAGACAGTAAAGACACATGATATGGATGCTATTTATAGAAGAGATGCTCTCAATCCATCCAAATGAAGAAAAAAAAAACTCTTGCATGAAAACCTCCCTAAGGCATCTAGGACAAATCTGTGGGTTAAAACCTCCAATGGAGGAAGTCTCAGATATGAAGAATAAAAGAAAAAAGAGAATAAGTTTTTTTTTAAATAATAATGCTTTGTTTTGTAGGTACCTAACACTTCATTTTTTGCATCCATCTACACAAGAATGAAATCAGCAGTCATCAACAACTCAATAAGGACAATAAGGATTTTCAATTTTATTTCATCATCCATACATAACATTTTTCATCATCTCTATTCAATTATCATTGAATTTCATTTTCATCATTCATCAATACCACTTTCCATATTCAATATTTTACAATTTACCCTTTATTTCAGTAAAACAACCTACAAGGTTATCCTACATATTTCTACAGGATCATCCTACAGGTTCTATAGGATTAACCTATAGGGCCATTTCTACAATAATGGAAAACGATCAAGGGTAAAAAAAATATCAACAATTCAATTATTAATGTCAACAAAAAACAACCTTCTCTGACCATTTCTACATTAGATGCAACCATCGAAACAACACGAATCTATTTCTACACGATACTTTGTATCATGTAGAAAATTTTCAACATAAAAAACTATAGTTCTACAGGATGCTTTGTATCCTGTTAAATGCTTAGAAGCCACGATATCTGAGATATTTTTTGTAAAATGAATGTGAAACACCCCTATCAACAAGAACATCTTCAACACTAATATCTAGCAAGGGACCTGAACATCATCAAAACACGAATCAACCACTGAATGATGACCATCAATACCAACTGCAATTACTCCAACTACCTGCAAAACAAAGCAAAAATCAAATGCATGCAAAGGTAATCAATGTAACACAATTATCTATCCTATCAACATTCATTTAAGCCTCATACAATTTTATCCATGCTTATTTCATGTGGTCAAACATTTATAAAATCCAATATGGTGGTGAAAACGAAGATGTTCACGTCTTGTGAGTTGGGGGTGGCCATAATTAGTTTTAAGATTCAATTGGCATGTGGAGTTAAGTAATATAAGTGAAGGATCATTGCTATATGATGAGAACATGAATTAAGGAGTCATTAAAACATCAGAGAAATAATTGTGACAAGACAACAATCTAATCCAAAATTTGGGTATAACTTAGAGTAAAAAGGGGGGTTTGAAGCACCATTTTGAATTGTGAAGAAAGAGGTGCAAATTTCAAGTTGTGTTAAGTAGGGAAATGGAATTGCAGGTGAGTAAGAGAAGCAAATAACTCATCCAAGGAATACGAAGACACTCCGGGAACAAAATCGCTACAGGTAGTCGTGAAACCCTCATAGGCAAAAGAAATATCTCTACAGTTGTAAAAAATATTCTCAGATATTGTAAACGTTTGTAGACCCATGGTTGAATTCATTCAATTTGTGTGAGTTTTTTTTTTTAAATCACATCCTGTAGAAACCCGACTCACATAGTTCCTATAGAAATTTGTTTTCACAATTTCTACAGGAGCTACTGCAAAGGACTATAACGATCTGCAGTTGTTAAAGAAACCCTCATTTCTTTCTCGTTTATTCTAACAATTTTTTTGCTGAATTTTTTCTAGCCACCATGATTTCCTAAAAACAAACCTGAGCTATCATACTTTATAAACAAGTGCCTCTACAAGAACCTAGTAACCGATATTTCTCTCTCCCATTTTTTTTCCCTTCAAAGAATCAACTCATCATCCTTGAGAATTTAACCCATCAACATCAACCATGGGATATGGATTCAAAAGAAGAGAGCCAACAAAACCTTCTAGGGTTTATGACAATCTTGAGATAGTAGAAATTTTTCAAAAATTTAATTGGATGGGATACTTTGAAACACTAAGAGGATATAATGATGAGGTAGCCATAGAGTTTGCTCAAAATTTCCATAATATACAAGAACAAGAATATGTGACCACAATAATAGGATGAATAATGAGAATCAATGAAGCCTCCATCAACAGGGTATCTAGTTTGCCCTTGGGCCTTTCTTGGGATAAAGAGGAGAGGCAATAAGCCATTAATTCCAATAAGACATTTTTCCTCCCAAATGAAAAACATGATGAGGACAAAAATGGCATTAAAAGGGAAATATTTCATCATTCATGGCCAATGGTGGCCTATCATATCATCAAATACATTACATGTGAAGGTGGGATGAGTATGGTATATCCTTACCACTTCATACTATTACACCATATTAGACATCTTCCAAATCAGGGGGTACACCAAAACTTGAGCATCCCTTACTTCCTCCTCCAATCATTAAGGGAAATGAACCTAAAGGTACATAAGGGAAAACAAGATTTTTTAGCACATCATGGGCTCATAGAATTGATAGTTTCATATTCCCTCGGGAAATTAAAGCACGTAATTTTGTGGGTAGATTTCATAAATATGGATTTACAAGCATTTGAAGAGGCACAAGCAACAATGAGTGAGAAGAAGAAGAAAAAGGGGGAATAACCTAAGAGAGTAATTAAAGCCAAAAGATAAATAAATAAATAAATAAAAAATAAAAAGATAAAAATAAGAAGATAGATGAAGAAGAAAAGGAAGTGGTTGATGCTTTAACTGCTCTAGGGACCCCCACTGTCATTCCCTTAAAAATCACTAGTGCAAAATGGGTGCAACACGGGAGAAGAAGATCCAATATAATCAAGAAGAGTCAAAAGAAGAAAATACCAATACCAAATACTCTACTCACCATTACATCCCAAGTGGAATAGGTCAAGGATTCTCCTAGTCCAGAACTACCAAAAGAAACAAAGGGGAAGAAACCTCAAGAGGAGACATTGGTGAAAGAAGAAAAACCACTTCAAGGGACATCTAAAACAAAGACCCTATAGAGAATCTCGTCTTTGCAACCTTATTAGATTTAGAAAAGGCTAAGGTTGATGTCATCAAATGGAAAAGAGTGGGAGAAGACAACAAAGGAAAATAGAAAGAAGAGGCTTCTCAAGAGTTGGAGAAGAAAATCCAACTTATGCAGGAAAAATTTTAGATCATGACAATGCAAAAAGTAGAATATAGCCAAAGTTGAAGGTAGAAAACTAGAAGCTCCAACAATAATTGAACAAGGAAAAAAGAGAATTGCATGATAAGAATGAACAAGTGGAAATTATGGAAGTTGCAGTTAAGACAAGTGTCTATAGAAATGTTGGAATGCAGACCACCTACTAGGACATACACATTGTTCCTAAAAGAGAAGTGGCTTAAGAAATAGATTTCACACTTGGATACATTGGTGAAATTCAACCTTGATACCCACAAGGATTTCTTAGATGAATATCAAGGTTGTAACATGGAGGAAAGAGATAGACTATGTGAATTCTACCTACATAGCCTCATATTACCACACCCATACAATTGGAATCCAAATACATATGTGGGGGATGTCCAATTGATGGCATTTGCGTCATGACTAAGGTATGAGGAAATGAGGACAAAAGAAATCAAGAAGAACTCCAAACATCTTTTTCGATCAGAGCTAAGGAAGCTAGACATGGGTATGTCATAATCAACCATCACCATCTCTCTTTGGATAAATATGTGGCCCTAGGATGGAAAACCAAGGAAAGGGAAGCAATATCCCATCTAGATGAATCATTAATATTTTTTGGAGAAGAGGCAACATAAGCTTGCCACAGGAGGTGGCACTCCTTGTCTCATTGCTTGCAAATCATAGAGCCTCACTCTCCAAATATCGTGTAGCTTTCCCTCCTAAGGACACCTTGGTACAAAAAGGTTTTAAGGAAAATAAATACTAAATGGATTTGGTTAAGGATGAGCCCTCCACTCCTTCTCCATGTAGTACCTATGGTTGATATCAACCCGGGAAGGAAAGAAAAAGAGTGGGCCAAAATTGTGAAAAACAAGGGATATCATGAGCAAAAAGACATTACAAGGTATGTGGGTTGGGATATGAGGAAAGAGTTCAATGATTACAAACAGGTTAATGAGCAACAACAAGGTGTTGAATAGCAACAAATTGTTGAACAACAACATCTTAATGAACAACAACAGGGTACAAAGAAACAACAATAGTAAGAGTAGATGAACAAAAAACATTTTCACAAAGGGTTGTCCAAGGTTTTAGTTGGGGGGTGATGATGAGCCCAACTATTTCCTATTCCAAAGGCTCATATTTGGCACATTTTATCACCATAATATGACTTAACATCTATTTTTGACCATATTTAATAGTAATTCATGGATAGTTTTGCATGTTTCTTAGTAAATGTATTTTGAGGTGGATTTGTGTGTATAATGTGCTCTTGTTCTCTAATGTTTATGCAAAAATATTTGTATATCTCCAAGTAGTTCGAACCTCATGAGTCAGGGGTTCCAACCTCCTACAAACAGGGGATCTTGTCTTCCTTAAGGAGATGCTAGCTAGAAATCAAGGGACATTGTCCCCACCTACCTCCAGAGCGCTCCTTGTGCATTAATGACCACTCTTGATCAACAACAGTTGGAGATACATATGTAATGGGATGATATCCCTCATTTACTCACTTCTCTCCTTGAATTAGGAAGGGAGGTCAAAATCTCAAGATATATAGACCTATAGTCTAGGAGAGAAGGGAGGGGGGGGATAGAATTTTTTAGAAGCATCATTTTGAGACTTTCTGAAAAAATTTGTTGAAAACTTAGAGCATTTTCTCTCTTGATTAATTCCTATTGTTAATGAAATAAAGATGTCTTTACCTTCACTTCATTAGAGTTTTCTCAAGGTTCCTTGTTCTTCTAAGGTAGGGCCCACTCAAGATGGCTTAAGAACCCTGTTGCATTTTTTTGTAGTTTTCATGCATGTTAATTAGTGATTAAATAGTATTTCATTCTCTTTTGAAGCTTAATATAGTTTTTCATGATCAATTCCAACTTCTGTTAATATTATCACTAACTAGTTAGTAATAACAGGTATCATGTAGAAATGTCCAATAACATTTTGGAGCACTCTTAGGTGCCTCCCAAGGCCAAGAACCTCAGATCCATTTGATTTTAAAATAGTCTAGATTTTTTCATGCTTATAAAGACTTAAAATACCTTTATAGACCTCATTGTTTCTTCTTGTAGGAGTTTCCTGTAGAAACTGCATAATTCCTGTAGAAACAACACAGTTCCTGTAGAAACTGTACATTTATTGTAGAAACTTCCTATAGGACAATTTAGCTTTAAATTTCATTTTATCTTAATCTTATTTTTATGGAAACATCAATAAAAAATAAAAATACATATGGTTTCCATTGATGAAAGGATTAGACATAAAGAAATTTTTTTATGCATGCATCAGTTCAACATATCTTTAATTATAGTTTTGTCATGCACTAGAATACATTCATCTTCTTCTTTGATCTTCATAGTTTAGCATGATTTTTTTCCCGTCATTAGATTATATTTCCTTTCTATAATCTAGAATTAACTGTACTTTCAGATTAACTTTGATCTTCATAGTTTAGCATGATTTTTTTCCCGTCATTAGATTATATTTCCTTTCTATAATCTATAGAATTAATTGTACTTTCAGATTGGTTTTTCTCCTTCAAGCAATAGTTTGGGATTTACTTATTCCAGCTAAATTTCAATACCATTTTATGCATTTCAACTTCTGATCAATCTCATACCTTTACTACCGATAAGTGAATACTACGTACCCATTGCATAACACCTGTCAAATTTGTACGAACCCCAGGTTGAAAACGTAGTAGGATCTCTATTTTTCAATAAGCTAGGCTTAAGCATGAAGTTCATTCCATTTTAGCATTTTACTTAAACCATAGACAATTTGTTGCAGCAACCAAGATCACAAGAAGAAACACCATGCACAAGTACA
The DNA here is from genome assembly GCA_010110895.2 of Picea sitchensis. Taxonomy (NCBI): domain Eukaryota; kingdom Viridiplantae; phylum Streptophyta; class Pinopsida; order Pinales; family Pinaceae; genus Picea; species Picea sitchensis. The sequence continues at coordinate 24,015 of SNQJ01S0000927.1, forward strand.
CAAGAAGTATCCTGGGAAACCCTTCTCAACAAGTGAAGAAAACCTAGTCAATCCTTTGATATATTCTTCAAGAGAAAGACCTTCACCACCAAGAAAACCTAGCACACAAAAGGGTGTTCACAAACCCTAGAAGACTAATGCCCAAGAGAGGTGCGCACTTTTCCCAAGTAGATGTACTTGCTGAAATTTCCAAACTCACACAAAAGATATGATTCCTCAATGGGGAATCCACCTTTATTTATATTAGACTTGACATGTCAACAAAAGTGTCCATTGGCACAACATGGACGACCTCTCTAACTCACAATATAATCAATATTAACCAGATTAATTATCTTTTACATTAATTATCAATTAAATTAAGGTGGGGTCGACCTGTACCCTTTACATTACAATTAGGGTTATAGGAAGGTTTGACTCTTGAACAATATAGCAAGAGATATCATACACCCACTAGTTCTCAACCACTAGGGGCACATCCATAGGGATGTCCATATCTCTAGTTCACTACATTACACAAAAGAACCACTCTCACTAGTGCTCAGCCACTAGGATCACATTCACTTGTGCTCATCCACAACCACATCCACTCAACATATCTTATTTCCCACTGCATTACACAGGAGAGTCATCTGGATTTCATCATAAACTCTCTACTCAGAGGATGCTAATACATCATCTTCATTTATGTCTCATGATGATGCACCCAACTCTTTGGAAATTCACACGTTCACCTTGTGCTCAACCACAGGCATGTCCAACTCTACATATATCCTTTCTCATTGTGTTACACAGGAGAATCATATGGAGTTATTCTAAACTCTATGTAAGGAGGAGGCCATCTCCATGTTCCATCTCTGTTTCATATAGGAACCACACACCCCTCTCAAGGGCTCTCTCTCATGTTTGTCTCTTGGAGAATGTCTCACATAGATACAATCATCAACACTCCCTCTCATCTAGGGAGGCATTCTTAATCATTCAAAGTCTCACTCGGATGTATTTTGAAAAAATTTCTTGGATTTAGTTATCAACACTCCCTCTCAACTAGGAAAGTATCCTCCACCAACCTAATTTAGTGAATATGTCTGCAATATACTCATGTGTAGGAAGGTATTGCATGTGTACTATTTTCCTCTGCATCATGTCTATGATATAGTGATATTTTATCTCAACGTGTTTCGATCTATCATGAAACACAAGTTTCTCAAATATCTTCACACAACTCTGGTTATAATCATATAATCCATCTCATGATCAAGTAATTATGTCATAATTTTATGAAGTCGCACTGCTTCACATACTTAATGATATATACTCTACTTCTGTGGTACTTAAGGCCAAAGGGATTTGTTTCCTGCTGCAACAGGAAACCATGGAAAACTTCACAGTAAAACAACAATTGGATGTGCACTTCCAATCCACTGTACTTTCTATCCATTCTGCATATCCCTACAAACTCAAGTTTACATTGGAGACATATCACAGGCCATATCTAACTATGCCTCGTAGATATATCAATACATGTTTCGATGTTTTCCAGTGAGTCTGTCTCGATTGACTCATGGAATGACTAAGTATATTCACTGCATAGCATGAATCAAGTCTGGTGTTAACTAGATGCATCAATGATCCAATCAGTTGTGGATCAATCTCATCTGAATCATCATCATTCATTTTCTTCAAATCCATCACCGTGGATTTGCATTCTATCATACTGAACTTATTTAATATTCCCACTATATATTTTCCTTGACTCAGGAAAATCTCATCGGTCCTCTGTCACACTTATTTTCCCAAGAAGTAGTGCATCATACTCATATCCTTCATCTCGAAATCATAAGTCAAAGCTTACTTGTATCCAAGAACAAGGCTTTCTAAATAAGTCATCAAAATCAGGCTCATGTCACCAACACTATAAAAATATAGGTTTGGATTAGCAATACTCTTGTTGAAACTCAAACTCATCAAGAATCCATCCATCTGATATAGTTTCCAACTCATGGATGGTAGTACGGATGGAAGTGTATCGGGCTTACTGGATCAAGTGTATCATCATATTAGACAACTCCCTATGTTTGTGAGAATCATTTGGCTATAGATATCGCTTTGTATTTCTCGACACTTCCATCAGTTGCATGTTTGATCTTATAGATATACTTGGAAGTTACCACAGACTTCCCTTCTGGTCTATGAACAATATCTTATACATCATTCTTTTAAGATATATTGGTATTATTTTTTTATGGCATCTTTCCATACATGTTCTCTTGTTGCTTCTCCAAGACAAGGAGGCTCAAAATCAATGAAGTGGCTCATGACTAAAGGATAGCTTGAAAATATCTTTTGCTTTCTCGGGATGTGCCTTGAGGGGCTTGTATGTTCCTCTGCCTCCTGTAGAGTACGCCTAGGCAGGCCTTTTATTTCCTACTGCAATATCTCTGGACATATCAACTGGAGCAATTGGATCAGTTGAAATAATGTTTGTCTCCCTCTGAAATGATGAAGGGGGAGAAGGTATTATCTCACTGTCAATATCCATTTGAGATTATTTGGATATTTGAAAGGCTATCTCTTCTTCAAGGACAACATCTTTGGTTGTCTCAATATTTCTCTGACTAGGGATGTAGATCTGGAATGTCTTCGAAGATTCACTTTTTATCCCATAAATGTATCCTTTCTCCCTGAAGGATCTACCTTGGACTTCTTCTCTTTGGGTACATGAAAATACATTGGGCACCCAAATATCTTGAAGTGTTCAATATCAGGATTCACTCTGGTGAAGGTTTCTTTGGGAGTTATGTTTTTCAAGGTCTGGTAAAGAATCTTATTCTAAACATGTATTGTGTCATGCATGCTTCTGCCCATGGAATCATAGAAGGATTTTGATCATGCATTATTGCATTGGTTGTCTCAATGATGGTTCTATTCTTCCTCTTTCTCAAATAGTTTTGACTCCCTCTGAATCAAGTGACTCCCTCTAAAGGATAAGCATCTTGCTTTGTTCTTAACCTGTCTGGAACAAGAAAACAAGAGGAACCAAAACAAGAATATCTCCCAAAGGATAATAATGAGTACATCTCTAGAATAAAAACAATTTAAGGATTGTTGTAACAACTACTACATCTACTTGTAATGTAGAAAACTTTAGAAATATAGGTTAGAGGAATGACAATTACAACAATTAAACCTGGAGTCTTCACTTCCAATGTGTTGTTCCTCTGAATACATTGAGATCCCTCTGGATCCATGACTTCAGCAAAAGTTTCCTTCGTCCTTCAAATACCCTCATGAAAATGATACAAATAATATATATACAAGTGCATACTTGAGGGTGTTGATATGATTTCTCCAACAGAACATGGTTGATCTCTATCCTCTAACATCTTCATGAAGGAGGTAGTCACAGTGTCACCTTTTTGCATCACCCACATTAAGTCTTCCTTTGAATTCTTGTCTTCCAGGAACTTGAATTTTCTTTATCCATCAAGCTTATCTTCCATCACAGTTTTGTTCATCATAATTTTAGATTCTTCACAACCCCTTGTCAACTGGGTAGAAAAACTACCGGTCGAGCTAGGCTAGCACTTTTAGGTTTTGTTGGAATTATGAATGCCAAAAATAATCCTTTGAAAGATAGGAGAACACTAATGAGTTGAAGACCTCCTTCAATGAGTTGTAGAAACCCTAAAATAGAAATTTCTACAGAAATTAGCAAAACCCTAGAAACCATAGGGCCAAAATTTCAAAATGCTCATAATTTCAATATAAAGCTTGTTGGAGGTGCGTTGAAGGAGGTTGTACACTCCTATGGTATTTTTAGCCCCAACTTCCAAGTTCCAAGTTCTAAAAATTCTTGGAAAGGTAGGTCGTACGAAATTTCTGGAAACCCTAGGAGGGTCGTACGAAATTTCTGGAAACCCTAGGAGGGTCGTACGGTTTTGCAGGAAAGAGAATATGGCTAAAAATTGCTTGTGAAATGGGTTCTTCAAGACAATTTCTCTGATACCATGTTCATTTTTCAATAATATATGCTTAATCATGAATTTCATTCCATTTTAGCATTTTACTTAAACCATAGACAATTTGTTGCACCAACCAAGATCACAAGAAGAAACACCATGCACAAGTACACAATAAGTCTCCTAGGAAACCCTTCTCAACAAGGGAAGAAAACCCAACCAATCCTTTACTATATTCTTCAAGAGAAATAACTTCACCACCAAGAAAACCTAGCACACAAAAGGGTTCTCACAAACCCTAGAATACTAACTCCCAAGAGAGGTGTGCCCTTTTCCCAAGTATATGTACTTGCTGAAATTTCCAAACTCACACAAAAGTTATGATTCCTCAATGGGGAATCTACCTTTAATTATATTAGACTTGACCTGTCAACAAAAGTGTCTATTGGCACAATAGGTCCGACCTTTCTAACTCACAATATAATTAATATTAACCATATTAATTATCTTTTACATTAATTATCAATTACACTAAGGTGGGGCCGACCTATACCCTTTCCATTACAATTAGGGTTACAGGCAATTATGACTCTTAAATAATATAGAAAGGGATCTCATACACCCATTAGTGCTCAGCCACTAGGGGCACATCCATAGGGATGTCCATATCTCTGGCTCACTGCATTACACAGAAGAACCACTCTCACTAGTGCTCAACCACTAGGATCACGTTCACATGTTCTCTTCCATAGGCACGTCCAATCAACAGATCTTTTTTCCCACTACATGACATATGAGATTCATCTGGAGTTCATCATAAACTCTATGCTCAGAGGAGGCTAATACATCATCTTCATTTCTATCTCATTATGATGCACCCAGCTCTTTTGGAATTCACACGTTCAACTTATGCTCGGCCACAACAACGTCCAACTCTGGAGATCTCCTTTCTCACTACGTTACACAGGAGAATCATCTAGAGTTCTTCTCGACTCTCTGTAAGGATGAGGCCATATCTACGTTCTAGATCTATCTCAGATAGGAACCACACACCCCTCTCAGGTTTGTGTCATGGAGAATGTCTCACATAGATGCAATCATCAACAGGATCGAAGCATACAACAATATTATTACTGCTATTCCTAGTGACATCAATGATTATATATCTTATCTTGTACCTCAATCAAGTGAGGTTAGTAGTTTTCTTTTCTATTTTCTAAGGTTGCATAAATCCTTGGAATGATCCTACTAACATTGTCCACTATATTCTCTTCCTTAATATTGTGCATATTCCTGATCGTATCTCCCTTGTGAGGACAATCCTTATACAAGTGGTATCATTCACATCCCCGACACTTTATAGGATGCTTCCTTAGCCTTTTCCCCAAGGAATATATCATTTTATGATGACCATGTGTTGACTGTCCTTGTTGATATGATTGATATTTGTTCTTGATAAAAGGTGGATTGAATCCTTTCTTTCTCTAATCCATATTTCTTGTCTTTTTGTCATCCCGAGCCTTTTGAAAAGTTGGTCTTCCTCTTATCTACTCATAAGTATTATTTTATATCTTTATGTCCTCCTCTAAATTCCTGAGGTTATAATATTGTATCTTGTCATTGTAGAAGGAGGGTAAACATTTGGATTTTGACTTTCTCATCCTTTATGAAGCCCGCATACTTCAACAATTGAAATAACCTCTTCTCATATTCATACATTGTCATGTTCCCAAGATTGCATTCAAATAACTCTTTCCTCTTCTTCTCATAGTAATTCTCTAGCAAGTACTTCTACTGGAAATATCTCTTGAATCGATTCCTTTAAATTCTATTTTCATCAATATGCTTGACCTGCATGAGTTGATCCCACTACATATATGTGTTTCCTTGAAGATGGTAGATTGCAATCCTACCTTCTACATGTGATGGATAATCATGCAACTAGAAATATTTTCTCATGCCTAGTAACTAGGATTCATCATCTTCTCCCATCCTATTATGTCTATCAAATGATGGTGGCTTTATTTTTCTAAGCTCTCCTTGCAATTTGTCTAAATCAGACATCTTTCTTTGATTTCTAAAAGGGACACACTGATGATACTTTCTGAACTTGAATATGCATGTGCCCTTATGTTAGAGTATCCTGGTAAATGACAATGATGTATGCTCATACTCCTTGACTCCATAGATCTCCCATGGTCATGAGATTTGGATGTCGCTACTTGCCTTGCACCGGATGCTTTCTTTGTGCCATAATATTTTTTGACGCGTGCTTCAACAACATGTTCAGACTCAGTAGTATCTCTTCATGAGCCTTTCATCATCCTTTCATTGTCCACTCTATAACTTTGCACTTCCTTTTGCAAGATTCTCATAGTCTCAACCAACTCTATAGGCTCCACTTTGCTTCTATGTCCATTGGAAACAATCTTTGTGTTTCCCATGCTGACATGTAGAACTCGGCTCTCGTCCTCATGGATGTAAGAACATTGAGCATCATCCATATCTCTAATCCTCATATAGTGACAAGATATGTGTCATGTACCTCTAATTTATAAAGGAATGTGCATGCAAAACTTATTTGTTAGAGTTAAGCATATTATAAAATTGTCATGAATTTAAATTGCAAACCCCCTTTTTCCTGGATTTTTCAAAGGAACATTTCTAAACAAATAAAAACTATGAAATTTAAAAAATAATCCCTTCTTTCATTCCAATGGTTGTACCCATGCCTCAATATGATTTATGAGAAGAGAATTATGTCTTTCTAAAATCAATAATTTTACTCATTTTTGCACCTATTTTAATAGTGCCAAAAATCTCAAGGGCTAAATTTTTCCTTTTATACAAGAAAATCTAGAGAGATCCAGGAAATTTTTATAACGAACGATGATAGTATTCATGATTTTCAATACACAACAACTCTCAAATTTAGGATCTGACACTCTCTTCGACTTATACATCAATCTAAATTTTCCAATTTGTCACTTCTACATTTCCTCTAGGAATTTTTGGCCAAAAATGGCCATCACCCAAACATAATAGAATTGGAAAAATTCACCTTAAGACAAATTTGTCTATATTGATGAGTAGATAAAAATTCTAGTAAATAAAAATTTCTAGACAAGTGATCTGGGGTCCCTTCTCTTCCTCTGAAGATTTCAAAAATCCCATTAACACTCCCGAAAATAGTGGATTTTTCCCTGTTTCAGCATCTCCACTCTACACCCCTTTGAATTTTTCTAGAGGTCCAAATGGGCATCTTCATGATTTCTTTTTGAACTACCTATAAACATTTAACCCTTATAAGGGCCCCAGTTATCGAGCATGACCCACACCTTCAAAAGTCACTATTTCATGTTTTTCGAAAAATGGAAGCAAAATTAACCAATATTCCTCACTGGAATTCTTGTAGACCTCATTACTACAGTTAGACACCTAAAATTTCATCTAAAACTAAGTGTAAAAGCTCCCCTTTTCCTCCTCTTTTCTTCTCTTCTCTCTTTCTCTTCTTTCCTTCTCTCTGCATCTCTTATTTCCTTTCTCTCATCCTCTTCTTTCTTTTATCGGTAATCAATATCTATCCCTTTCACCCACATTTTGGCACCAAGAACTTATTTTTCATCGACACGGTCTTCTATATCAGTGGTGGAAGATCTTTCTTCCTCGTCAACACTGTCTCCCTTATTGGTGATGGCTTCCTCGTCAACATATCGACAATGAAATGTTTTTTTCTCACTGGTGTATTGGTGATTAAATGCCTTTTCTCATCAGTGTATCAACAATGAAATGTCTTTTTCTTGCCTAGATATCAGTGACAAAATTCCTTTCCTTGCTAGTGTATCAACAACAAAATATTTTATTTTACGTTGATGTTTCGACAATGAGAAACTGTCTTTTTCACCAAGATTTTGACGATGAAAATTTATCTTTTTCCAATGACTTGTCTTCCTTCATCGGTCACTTAATTTCTTTCCTCGTCTGTGTATCAAAAAAGATATTCACTCTTCGTTGATACACATTGTATTGGTGATGAAAACGTATTCTCCATCGAAACTTATTTTCCTCTTTTTCGATGTTTTTCCCACGTTATTTCCTCACCAATGTATCAACAAAGATCCTCATTCTTCCTCGATACACATTGTATCTACGAATTCAATATTTCGAGACTAAGTTGATTTTTTCATGATTTTTGAGCTCATGATTGTCGTAGCTATTGGGAAAATTTCCAACTCGACCCTCTAAGATAAATCTAATTAATCAGAGGCCAAATGAACCCCCATATAACAACAACCATCATATAATAAATGGAATTCGAGGGGTTTTGACCCTCATTTCTCAAACTGGGAGAAAATGAATTTCCACCAAAACTACACACATATTTGAATTTCTCTATTGTAGTAGACCCATACAAGCTTAATGTTGTAACTAGACCTCTGATACCACTCTGTAGTGACCCCACTACCTTACCCATAATTTTTTTTATGATACCATGAACTAAATGCACTTTAACAAAAATTGAAAAACATATGCATCTAGAAGAAATAATTAACTGCGTGATTGTAACTGATTAAAATCATACATAGTAGCATATATTGACTTGAAAATTAGAGTTCATACACAACAACAAAAACCCTTGAATAAACTTGATAAAACATATATAAAATCACTTATATTTTAATAACAATGAGAAATTGATTGTAGGGGACTATAGGGGATGAACATTCCTCCCAACTGTATATTTGTTTCTCCAAATATTAGCAACAAATCACCCCTGAGTTGGGGATAGGATTCCACAAAAGAGGGTGGCTTTATCACAACCCAATTAAATCCCACAACCAACTACTTTTATAACAACTATCCCAATCCTCAATCTCTCTTCCCCTCAACCTGTGAAACTCAATAAATTGATATCCCTCTTCACTGCACATAGTCTCTCGAGCCTTCCCTCTCACCTCTAGGGATCCAACACAAGGTTGGATAGGAATATCTATTGTTGGGGACTCTAGGGATGCCAGTTTCCCCCAAGAAAACTAACAAAACATCCCATTGTTCAAGGGAAAATATCTGACACATAAATATTCCTCTCTAAATGTATAACAAACCGCTTCTTCATGTAACACAAGATCCAACAAAAATTGCACAACACCTACTATGGATATCTTCAAGTTCTCCACCCCCTTGTTACTCCAAAAAATGCATGCAAAAAATTCCCACAATGGCCACTCGAATTTCTCTTTCACCCATGAGAGTTGACACACATTTCTGAAAGTTGATAGTACTTAGCCCCCATGCTCTCATGACTATGGGATGTGACTTTTCCCACCAACCCCTCTAACATGTTTTTAATTTTTGGCTCTCATACACTCAAAAGGAAAATTTTATGAGGTTCCCTCAAAGTATTAATGTTAGGAAAGTGGGTCGGCATTAATACCCATGAATTATTCTCCTTCCTTGGGCCCCTTTCTTAGACATTCTTAGTCATTCCCCTCTCTTGTGGAAAAGTATCCCCCAATCACTCCATCTGTATCCACCCATAGCTAACATCACTTTCATTTTATTATTATGATCATATACAATGTTTGAAATTTCATATTTTGGCCCATGACCATACATCATATTGAATTACACATCACTAAAGAAGGGATTATAAATGGGGATGTTACAAATTTGGCAATAATAAATGTAGAGGAAGTGTCAAAGAAACTTTCTTCAATCTCCCTTCAATGAAAATAATAAGCTTCAGGAAGGGTCAACCAACCCTTATTTGGATATCCTTCAACTTGAATTCTAGGAATGACAAAAGGCCATCTGACCATTTTCTAGAATACGCCTACAAAAATACTAATTTTCAACAAGATTCATCCAAACCTTCCTCAAGCATGCCCTTGAAAAAAATATGATTCTATATAAAAAAAAATAAAACAATGCTTTAAATCACTCCCTATTAATGAAAATACCAATCTAGATAAAGCATTGGTCGAATATTCCTTAAGATCGGTCTCATTGTGAATATTTAACTAGAACTAGAAAACTTATCCAACCCTTCCTTAGAATTCATGTTGATGAAAATATTGTGTTAGAGGAAGGGTTGACTAACTCTTCCTCGATACCTACTCTATGAAAATATTATGATAATGAATTTTCGATGGGCACTTCCCTGGGATTCCCTTGGTCAAATTCTATGCTAAAGGAATAATTAGTTGACAATTCCCTAAGTTTCCCCTCAATGAATATTATTCTCAAGGAAGGGTCAACTGAACCTTATGGACTCCCTTATGGAGCCTTGATGAGAATACTATGCTACAGGAATTATTGGTTGACCCTTTCCAAGGAACCCCCTTAACAGGAATATAATTCTCAAGGAAGGGTCAATCAACCCTTCCTTAGGCTCCCCTTGATGAGAATACTATGCCCAAGGAAAAATTGGCCAATACTTTCTCGGGTTCCCTATATACATGAATACTATGATCAAGGAAGTATTGGTTGTAATGTACCTAGGGAGGATAATATGGGGTACCTAAGGGAGATAATGAATGTAAGGTGACCATAATCATGGAATAATCATTTTGATATTTCTAAAGTTAAGGGTTTATCCTCAAAGTTAAGGATTTTTATCTTTTATCTATCAAATTATACTAAAATCAGTATCATATCTCTTTCTTGGTCTAGAAAGGAATATTTATTTTATTCCTTTTTCCTTCGAAAAACACCTAAGTTCAAGAAAAAAATTCATCCAAATCTGATTTCAAGAAGTGAAGTTATCATTGATTTAAAATCATCTATTTTAGGCCCCTCCCATTTCATGAGGAGAAATTGCATTTATAATATTTCCCATCACTGCCCCTGGGACTATTCCTCTTTTGGACTCCTTGCTTCCTCACTATCTTGTGAAATTGCATCCATTCATCTTCTTAGACATTTCATTTTTAGAGCATCCATGTATTCATTTGAATTATTTTCCTCTCCATGGATTCATGTCAAAGCACAATAATGAAAATATATAAATTCATTTATATTTGATAAAAGACAATATGTTAACAACTATATTAGTTAAAATCCAAGAATTTATTAATGTTAATATGGAAATATAAAATATTTCAGATTATTCCTTAAGCCATGAGCTTTCCAATGAGCTCTTATTTTCCCAATTTGGACTTCAAAAACACAAGATACAAGATGCAGAACAATTCATAGTTAATATTCAAGCAAATATGTGCCTACTATTTTCTTGAATTTTTGGACATTTTTAATATCAATATGGAAAAAATACTTCTACCAACATCTTCTTCACTCCTCCATATTTCCAATGAGCCATATTGTGCCCAATTTGTCCTTCTTAAACTATAGATATGGCCCTTTGAAGTTAGCACTCACCAAACATTGACTTGTTCTCAGGTTTAACCTTCATCGTTGATCTTATATGTTTAATGATTTATCTCACATGCATTGTGGGAAGTGATTCCAAGTGGTTTATGTTGTTTTTTCCTCCCATTGTATTTTGTATGTGGAGATAGAAGAGGTATGGAGTGTTGGGCAAATACCTCTAGGCATGCCAAAAGGAGGGTAATTCGGATAATCCCAATTCAAATGTCCGAAAATGAATTTCTCGAAAGGTAAACCCCAAATGAAGGTGAAAAGCCTAAAATGGTTTTAGGAAAATGTCCTAAGGTGAAATATCGAAGGCAAAAGGTGAAATCTAAAATGTAAAGACCCAAAAGTAAATTCTTGAAAGTCATAAAACAATAAAAATAACTGAAATTCATATCATGAAATCAACATGTGGAAAACTTAGTTCAAAAGGCATGCGGGTTTTGGGAAAACCATGAACATGGTAGATAAGCATCCTCATGGGGAGAGCTAGATAAATTGATTCCTATAGCCTTGTAGGGAATGAGGTATATGCAGGAAACCGATGAGAAATTCCCAAAAATTTGATGTCCTGATAGCTCATGTTCTAAGTCCGATGGGATTTCAAAAAATAAATAAATAATATCAACCAAGATTTAAAAAAAATCTAAATAAAATGAAAATATAAAAATATGGTCAAGGAAGTTAAAAAGTTCAACTATGGAAAAATAATAAAAATAAAATCTCAATATGGAAAGTTCTTGATATGGTAAATACAAAATAAAATAAAATAATAAGGATAATACAAGTTTGTTTTTCGAGAAAATGTGTGGTAGGTAAAGTAAATCTCCAATATAATAAAATATCATATAACAAAATAATAAGGATAACACAAGCTTGGTTTTCGGGAAAATGTTTGGTAGGTAAAGTCAATCTCCAATATAAAATTAATTCATGAAAGTAATTTTCTGATGGTGATTACTAGAATAAAATCATACAATATACAAAGTTCCTGATTTGGAAAGTTCCTGACTTACAAAGTTCGATGATAAAGTCCCAATGTGGAAAGTTCAATACAAAATAAAATAAAATAATAAAGTAATGCATGGAATTCGAGAAAATTAAAATCATGTTGGGATTTGGGAAATTAAACCATGGATAAAATAAAATTAAAAATTAAAAATAAATAAATAAATAAAATAAATAAATTATAGCTCAGATAAAATAAAATAAATAAAATTGTACAAACTCATATATACAAAAATAAATCCAGATGTGGTAATGAAAAATGAGGCTTAGTTCCAAATTTGGGCCAAGATTCCATTTCAGGTCACAGTTCCAGGTGTGGATCAAGGTTTTGCACATAGATCAGGGTTCCACACTTAGAAATATGAGATTCATATAATTTGAGAGACAAAGTTAAAGGAATATCTAGATGGGAGAAAATTTGGGGAAACTTCAATTTATAAAGAATCGAGGCTTAAGACAATCTCAACATATAGGGATTCGAAAGTTGTTGTGGGCATATGAAATTTGGGACTTCCATCTCTTTCATCACTTGGAAGCTTTGCTCTTGATTTCCATGTCCTTTGTGACCAAAATGTATATGATCATTCTTATTTGTTTGGACACCAGATTGCTCTTTTGTTTAGGCATGATTCTCCCACGGACTTAGAAAGACATAAGTATCTTGCATAGGAAATGACTTCGCAACCTTGTCACTACAACCACAAAAAGAATAGACTTTGTTATAAAAGGAAGAAGATATTCTCTAGTAAGTTATAAAACTTAAAAAGAGTTTGGGCTTGTTCAAGAATGAAAAGAAGGAATTTCTTAAAACAAATAATCTATGATATTGACCTATTATGAATAATCTACTACTATAAACCAAATGTCATGAAATATTTATGGAAATGTTTTCTTTCTTGCATCTAATAAAAAATAATATCTCAAATTCTTGGAAAATATTAAAGATCCTCTGATTCTAGTTATGTATTTTAAATTGAGGAATTTGATTAACATATGATAACTTGAGCATGAATATGAGGACAAGCAGTAAAAGATGAAAAGTAACAATATTGTCTTCATCCAAGCCAATCATTCACTTCTCAATGATGCAACGATATGATAGTACAAGCCAATGCACATGGAAACAATAGATCCTTAAAAACACATTATCTTCAAGTCATAAAACAAAACATTCAACATTGTAATCACATAATATCAACAAATACCTTTAAATCCATTAAAACCAATTAAAGTGAAAATTTCAAAAGACAATTTGTCAGTCTCATCACACAAGGATAAAAAAAAAGTACCATAAATCAAAGGTATAATGAAGAACATCTGAAAGTACAAGATCAAAGAGATTATTGGTCATGACAAACCTCCTCAAAGGAAAGCAATGAATAAAAATATAAACCCCTAACCCCCATCAAGGTATATAAAGAATATTCAATAAGTTCATTGTAGTAGTGGATTAGGCATTATAGCTCAAATTTTGGGAGGGGGGGCCTTTCCTTTTGCTTATAAAAGAAAAATAAAAGGGGGGTTGTTGTGGCCACAACAAATTGCGACACACTGGAAGAACCAATTATATTTGTCAATATAAATATAGGGCCTTTTCTTCTAATCTGAATGTTAAGTATAATCTTGTAAACTAAAGGAAATTTTCCAAAGGTTATGTGTGCCACAATTGTTACACATCAAAATTACTCACTTCAATAGTGTCGCAAGTGTCATCATTACAAGTGTTGTAAGTGTCGCATATTGTCTGCAAGTGTCGCATCTTGACCACAAGTGTCGAAAGTGTCACAAACATCATACTTCCATCTTGCCTATGTCGTGCCTCTAACGACATCATAAGGACACTTAAAACACCTCAAAGACTGGTTTTGAAGAGGAGAAATCACTTGACAAAGAGTACAAGTCTTTTGCCATTGAAAAAACTACTTAAAAATTATTTTTGGAAGGCAACGCTCCCCTACCCACTGTCAGGGATAGTCAACACTCCCTAGCCTTCTTTGGGGGAGCATTGAAACGCTTTGTGCACCCTTTTGGGGGAGCACTACCCTTCCTGCACGAATTTTGGTTTGTTGAGATAAATCAGGGAAGAATCCCCTCAATCTATGAAGTTGGTTGGATTCGAATATGAGTTCAAGGCATGATCTTAGGGAAGATCCTCAACTGAAGGAGAAGAATCCTCAACTTATCCCAAATATCTCTCAAGTGGTTAGGCCTCTCCGAGATTATATAAGGAGGCCTTCTCATGGTGAAAGTGACATGAAACAATTGGAGGTATGAAACCTATGATCTCATAGGCAACATGACATGATTGAGATGGAGATTGAGAATTACACCAAACTTATGATCCCATAAGTGATATTCCATTGAAGCATAATCAATGTAGATTACTTGAGCAAAGGGGTTGGACAAGGAGAGATGGAAGAAGTTGCTTCACCTTCATCAGAGGATTGTAAGTACTCTTCATTTGTTCTCATTAATATACATACATGCTTGGCTTGTTTCTTTCAAGTTTATGTTTGTTCCACATGAACTTGTCTTCAGTAGATAGATCTATATTTGAGCTAATCTTAGTAGAATAGGAAGCTTGTTGTATCCTTGTTTGTTCCACAGAACCTACCAAGGATATTAGGATTGAAGCTCAACTTGGACTTTGCGAGGACAAACGTCGTTAACAAGGTACACATTTTTCTTCTTCCTCTTCATATATTAGCTTAATTAGATCTAAAAGGATGTCAGTGACCAATGATAGCACCCTTTTTGTCTTGGTTTTAGGGGTCTAGATACCAAGAGGGGATCTGCTTGTCCGCAAGAGGATTCACCTATAACAGAAATTGGCAACTCCACTGGGGAGGGAGCTCTCATTTTTGTTTCCTTTCCTAGGTATTTTTTTGTCCTTTGCCCACTTTTTTTACCTTCTCCATACTGTCTTTGATTCTTAGATCTGATTGATTAGCTCTTGATTTCATCATACTCAATTTGATTGACTGAGTTTACTTGAGTTTTTAAGTTTCTGGGAATTTTTCTGAATTTTTAGAGGCTGGCGCTCCCCTGCCCTTGCTACCAGAGCACTGGCACTCCCTACTAGGCTCACACAGAGTGTTGGAATGCTCTGGTGTCCCTTACACCAGAGCACTTCCCTTTTTCTGTGAAAAATCCTTTAGGTTTTCCTTTTCTAAAGTTCATTTTTTTCTTTTGGCACTTGCTCAGAGTCTTATCATCTCAGTACATCCTTGATTTGGCCTTCAACACTCTGCTTTCTAAGAATTGATCACCTTTTGTTTGGAATTTTGATATTTTTCTTCCTTACCTAGAAGTCACTCTTTGTCTTTGTTGATTTAGAGTCAACTTGTCATTTTCTTCTCATTTATCTGACTGAGTGAAAACTTTTGTAAGGAGATTCAAAGGTCGATGCACCATTCCATTTGATCTCTGAGGTCATTTTCCCAAGCAATTAAGTCTTGAGTGGTTTCTCTATTCTCCTTATCTTTTCTTGGATTCTTCTTCGCATTTTATTGTCTTCCTTGAATGCTTGCATTTAAAGTAGCAGAATTGCATGTTTTTTGACATTTTGGGACATTGTGCATATGAAATGATGAATGTTTTCTCCTTCTTGTAGCATAATTTTAATCGAAATGAAAATATTGTATATTCATCTGTTTGCATAACTTTCGAGTCGGCCAAAACACCATATTGTCCACGCCATTTTCCTTTTGAGTAACAACTGCCTTAAAAACCAAGCACTAAACTAAAAATTGATTCGACATTTTTACATTTTCTGGTAGCCAACCTACATTAGATTAGTTGTAGGTATTTGGAATAGGTGTGAAACATAACTTTCCAAAGCTGCAAACAAACATAGGATCTTGTGTTAGGGAGCGTTAAAATCCAATTGCTACATTTTGTCCTGGGAAGCCCTTCTCACACAAGGCTCAATCACGAGGTTGCATTGAGACTGGCAGAGTTACTCACCCTGCTTTGTCGGTATTGGTGTAGAGATTGTGTGTATTATGGGGGTCACTTGAAGCTCTACCCACAATGATCAGTGGAAGCCTTTCAAGTTGATTTCAGGCTAGATACCCTGCCCTTGCGCGTGGATCAGACTGTCCACTGTTTCCCCTTAGTGGCCTATCTCTTTAGGGTTTTTACACAAGGTGACTGTGGAGGGCCAAGTCTTTATGGTACCTGGAATTGACGTTGGCCAAATTCACTCGGGCTCCTTGGAGGGTATACCCACGATTATGTGTGGGATCTTGCACCAGGGTGTAAGTCCGTTAAGCAGGTCGTCAATGTAACTTTTCCACCCGCTCTATCTCAGCCCCTTCTTACTTTGTTCCCACGACGTTGGATTTTATCACCAACTAGTTTGATCATTGTGAGAAGGTTTTGTTTGCTTTCTTGCTGACTAGATTTTTAGCATGTGTTGTTTGTTCTCCCTAGCAGAATCTAGGTTGAATTTTTATTTTTATGGCATCAGTTCTCGGAATTACCAATGAAGGAACCCCTTTTCCATTGGAACCCTTTGTTTTTCCTTCTTACAAAAACGTTGGTCCTCCTTACATCACTACTTTGAGCCTTCCAGGTCTCACAAGTTACCGGTATGGTTGTTTTCCACTACGATGATCTAGAATGCAGGTGCTTCAGATGTAAGCACACCGCCCACACATCAACCTCATGTCAACCTTGATCCTTCTTCATTTGTTAGGTATCCTTCTATTTCTCCTTCTTCGCCTAGTGAAATATCTCAAGCGAGTAGCCAGATTGATAAGAAGAAGAAGAAATGGAAAGAGATGAAGAAGAACCAGAAAGGGACCAAACCTCCAACTACATCAAATGTTGGATCTAAGCAACAACTATTGTTAATAGTACTGGGAGTGTTGATAAGGTAGATAAGGTTAAAATGAAGAATCTGGAACCCAAATTCCCTTGCAGTCTTGTAAGGGTGACCATTTTCTGAGGGATTGCCCTGATATTCCCAAGGTATTAGAAGTATGGTCCTCCACATCATCGGCCCCTGCTGGTCATGCCGGTGATACCCCGTCAACTAGTGACGTTAAGGTTGGTAAGAAGAAGACAATTGTCAAATTCCCTTGCATGTTATGCAAAGGTGATCATTATTCTCACATGTATCCTTGTATGGACAAGGCATTTTCTCTTTTGGAAAAACTTCAACTTCCAAAGGGTTATCATAGGCTTTCCCCCAACCCATCATTAGTTGATGGAATGGTCAATCTAGTTCCATCCCTTGTCAATCTGATTGATCAGGTGGTCAATCTATTTTCATCCCTGGTTGAACAACTCACCAAAGTAGTTGATCCAATTATGTCATCGATCAACCCCACTTTTCATCTGGAAAGTGAAACCCAAGTGACTGATCCAGTCCCATCATTGGTCAGTCCCACCCTTCATCCGGAGAGTGTCAAAGTGGTTAACCCGACTCCATCATCGATCGATCCCACTCCTCCTCTGAAGAGTGCCAAAGTGGTTTCTCTGGTGACTTCATCGGTCAATCCCACTCCTCCTCTGATGAGTGCTAAAGTGATTGATCCAGTTCCTTCCTCGATCAGTCCCACCCTTCATCCGAAGAGTGTCAAAGTGGTTGACCCGACTCCGCCATTGGTTGATCCCACTCCTCCTTTGAGAAGTGTCAAAGTGGTTGCTCCAGTTACTTCATCGGTCAATCCCACTCCTCCTTTGATGAGTCCTAAAGTGACTGATCCAGTCCCTTCCTCAGTCAATCCCACCCTTCATCTGAAGAGTGCCAAAGTGGTTGCTTCAGTTACTTCATCGGTCAATCCCACTCCCCCTCTGACGAGTGCTAAAGTGATTGATCTAGTCCCTTCCTTAATCAATCCCACCCTTCATCTGAAGAGTGCCAAAGTGGTTGCTCCGGTTACATCATCGGTCAATCCCACTCTTCCTTTAAAGAGTGTCAAGGTGGTCAATTCGATCCCATCATCGATCGATCCTACTCTCCCAATAGAGAGTAAACCCAATTTCGTCCACGTTTCTCTCGTTGAAATAGGATCTACCATGCCGAGGGGTATTCCTCCTTCTTCTATGAAAACCCTTCCAAGTAATGAGGCCATACTTTTTGATTGGGGTGTGCTAACTGGACCTCATCTTCCCTCTCACATGCCTTTCAATATTATAGTAAAAATTTGTGGTCGGGACATTCCTCATGCATTGATAGATGAAGGTTCATCTATTAGTATTTTTTCCTCTATTGCTTGGCAAGATTTGGGTTATCCTCAGCTTGTGTCGGTTACTCATAATCTGTTCACTTTTAACAGAAGAACTAGTCACCCTTTAGGGATCCTTCCTTAGTTTCCCATAACTTTGGTAGGGAAAATTGTCTTTATTGATGTTATGGTAGTCCAGGACCCCTTGGATTTCGATTTACTCCTTGCGCAACATTATGTCTATGCCATGAAAGCTATTGTGTCCACTTTTTTTCGTGTGATGTCTTTCCCACACGATGGAAGAATGGTGACTATTGAACAACTTTCGTTTGTTGGCCCTGACTTGACCATCAACACAATGACCTCCCTAAACGAGTCTTATATGCAGTCGGTATCACCCCTGCCACATGTCAATTACGTGGCATTATCTCCCATGACTTCAACTTCCGATGACTTAGATATGGTAGTTGACATGGCAATCTCTTCGATAGGGCTATTGGAGCCTGATCTCCTTATCCCTGGCGAGACCCTCGACATGTGTTCCTTTCAGAGCATTCTTCTTCTATCCAATGAAGATCTCTTGGAAGACATGACCAAGTTTTGTCCCTTGACATGGTTTCCTTCCAGAGCATTATCCTCTTGGAAGCCATGATCAAGAAGAGTCCACGAGCATAGTTTTTCCTCTCCATGGAAATCTCGTTAAAAAATGAAACAGAAGCCATGAGCATAGTTTATCTTTTTTGTGGCAAGCTTGTTAAAAAATGAAACAGAGGCCACAAGCATAGTTTCTCTTCTATGTGGCAAGCTCGTTAAAAAATGAAACAGAGGCTATGAGAATAGTTTTCCTCTCTGTAGAAATCACGTTAAAAAATGAAATAGAAATCTGGGGATTGAACCCGGAGCCTTGAGCATAGTTCTTTTCTTGTGTCAAGCTCGTTAAAAAAACATGAAACAATCACCTCTCCTGTTAGGTCGAGTCTTTTGCCAGATCTCGTAGATGTCGAGTCGAGTCTTTCGTTAGGTCTCGTATTTGAACCTTCATTTCATCCACCTGTATCCTTTTTCTCCATCTAATACAAAAATTGGTGACAACCTCAAAGTTGGTGAATGAATTGAAGCTTGGGGGGCATGTCTCCATCCTTTGATGATCATTCTGGAGTTAATCCACTAGCTTTCAAGCTGGGGGCAGAGTACTGAGCTTAGTCTTTTTTCTTTCTCGCGCTCGTAAAAACATGAGAATGTAACTGAGCGATTTTTTATCTCTTTTTTTAGCTCGCATGGATACACGAAAAAGGAACCCCTTGGAGTCTCCTTTAAGCTCTTTTCAGACTGTCTAAACATGAAAATATTTCCAAGTGATCTTGCTTCCTTTCCCACTCGTTAAAAGGATTGAAAGGGCATCTTTTGAGTGATAATTTATCTCTTTTTAGGCCTCGTGAGACTAACATTACGAAAAAGGACAACACTAGATTCGTCTTTAAGTTCTTTTTAGACTCTCTAAATATGAAAAATCACCAAGTTTACTTTCTCTGGACTCGTTAAAAAAATCATACAATGAGGGGCCCATATGGGACTGAACCCTTACTTCTTCCAGTTCGTTAAACAAAGGAAGAGGGACTTACCGAAGGTGAATTATATTGAGCATGCGTTACCCTCCTTGAGCTCGTTAAATTAAAAATAGGTACGCGTCTATCTGGATGGAGGGGAAATTGAAGGAAGCAAGCCAAGAAATTTTTTAGAACTTCACTAGTGACCTTGCAGTCGCCCTTGAACACGACATTTTATCTTTTCACGCATTTCAATATACTGAACCTCTGCACCGAACCAATCTTTTGATTGTCCTTACTCCTTTGGGTCACCCGACGTAAGTCACAGTATCCATTGCATTATAAAGTTTTGGTCCCTATCARGTTTCTGTTGTCATGCCTATGGGTTGAAGGGAAGTATCTGCCTCGAGAGTCAACCATCACAAATATATTGTTTCAATACCTTTGTTAGTCCATGTTCATTTGATCCACCAATTACATCTCTGTGTCTGTTTCGTGTTGTTGATRGGGGATACATCAAGGCCCTCCTTCGACGAGTCTATTCATGTCAACTTCAACACATTATCCAGAAGCTAGACTTAGAAACTAGTTAGTACTTTGGGACCTGCATGCCTCAATGGCAGGCCTCCTCACATCCGACAGTAGGTTTACATCATTTACCTATGATCGGATGATTCCATGGATGTTCTAATTCATCTCATCTATTCACATTCGCTGGAATGTACTAGGGTACCTTGGGAATCATTGACATCAATGGTGATTTCCCTCGCACTTGTTAACGATTTACATCATTGATCGGTAATCAAGTGGTTTATGCCATGTTCGACATTAGGACATTTATGCACATGGTTAGATTTGTACTACATCGAGATCGGTAAGGAGACCCTAGGTTGAGTCATTCACTCTAATACATACTTTACCCGGGTTGCGATGGAGTTTCTTTTGAACTATGACACATATATTGTTACATAGATCCACTTTGTATTGGTCATGGCTATGTCTTGTCATATCATAGATCCACTCTGTATTCTTCATGGCTACGATCCGTTCAGGTCATAGGAGTGTAGATACACATTGTATCTTCAGTGGCTATACCTTTTATCAATATAATTATGGATCCACAGTGTATTTTATGGCGGCCATACCTTGGAAGTATTTATCACCCAAGCATAGGTATGCCTATCTTGGGTTTGAAACATGTCATAATATGTGTTTGATGGTTGTGTTCAGATTTTTCCAACCTCTTTGCATCCATACCCTTCCTCGAAAAAGTCTATAAAGTACTTTAGTCATCATCGTCTTCTGACTCCGCACTTTGGGGGGCAATCTGTTACACATCAAAATTACTCACTTCAATAGTGTCGCAAATGTCTTCATTACAAGTGTTGTAAGTGTGGCATCTTGTCCACAAGTGTCGCATCTTGACCAAAAGTGGTGCAAGTGTTGCAAACATTGTACTATCATCTTGCTTATGTCATGTCTCTAACGACATCATAAGGACACTTAAGACACCTCAAATACTGGTTTTGAAGAGGAGAAATCACTTGACAAAGAGTGCAATCCTTTTGCCACTAAAAAAACTACTTAAACATTATTTTTGGAAGGCAGCACTCCCCTACCCATTGTCAGGGAGAATCGATGCTCTCTAGCCTTCTTTGGAGGAGCATTAAAACACTATGTGCACCCTTTTGGGGGAGTGCTACCCTTCCTGAGCGAATTTTGGTTTGTTGAGATAAATCAAGGAAGAATCCCCTCAATCTCTGAAGTTGGTTGGATTCGAATATGAGTTCAAGGCATGATCTTAGGGAATATCCTCAACTGAAGGAAAAGAATCCTCAAATTATCCCAAATATATCTCCAGTGGTTGGGCCTATCCAAGCTTATATAAGGAGGCCTTCTCATGGTGAAAGGGACATGAAAATATTGGAGGTATGAAACCTATGATCTCATAGGAAACAAGACATGATCGAGACAAAGATTGAGAATTACACCAAACTTATGATCCCATAATTGAGATGCCATTGAAGCATAATCAATGTAGATTACTTGAGCAAAGGGGTTGGACAAGGAGAGCTGGAAGAAGTTGCTTCACCTTCATCAGAGGATTGTAAGTACTCTTCATTTGTTCTCATTAATATGCATACATGCTTGGTCTGTTTCTTTCAAGTTTATGTTTGTTCCACATGAACTTTTCTTCAGTAGATAGATTTGTATTTGAGCTAATATCAGTAGAATAGGAAGCTTGTTGTATCCTTGTTTGTACTACATGACCTATCGAGGAACTTAGGATTAAAGCTCAACTTGGAATTTGCGAGGAAAAACATCGTTAACAAGGTAAACACTTTTCTTCTTCCTCTTCATATATTAGCTTAATTATATCTAAAAGGATGTCAGTGACCAATGATAGCACCCTTTTTGTCTTGGTTTTATGGGTCTAGATACCAAGAGGGGATCCGCTTATCCGCAGGAGGATTCACTTGTAACAGAAATTGGTGACTCCACTGGGGATGGAGCTCTGATTTTTGTTTCCTTTCCTATGTCTTGTTTTGTCCTTTTCCCACTTTTTTGACCTTCTCCATACTGTCTTTGATTCTTATATCTGATTGATTGGCTCTTGATTTCATCATACTCAATTTGATTGACTGAGTTTACTTGATTTTTTGAGTTTCTGGGCATTTTTCTGAATTTTTAGAGGCTAGCGCTCCCCTGCCCTTGCTACTAGAGTGTTGGTGCTCCCTACTAGGCTCACACAGAGCGTTGGAATGCTCTGGTGTCCCTTACACCAGAGCGATGCCCTTTCTCTCTGCAAAATCCTTTAGTTTTTCCTTCTCTAAAGTTCATTTTTTTCTTTTGGCACTTGCTCAGAGTCTTATCATCTCAGTACATCCTTGATTTGGCCTTCAACACTCTGCTTTCTAAGAATTGATCACCTTTTGTTTGGAATTTTGACATTTTTCTTCCTTACCTAGAAGTCACTCTTTGTCTTTGTTGATTTAGAGTCAACTTGTCGTTTTCTTCTCATTTATCTGACTGAGTGAAAACTTTTGTAAGGAGATTCAAAGGTCCATGCTCCATTCCATTTGATCTTTGAGGTCATTTTCCAAAGCAATTAAGTCTTGCGTGGTTTCTCTATTCTCCCTATATTTTCTTGGATTCTTCTTCGCATTTTATTGTCTTCCTTTAATGCTTGCATTTAAAGTAGCAGAATTGCATGTTTTTTGATATTTTGGGACATTATGCATCTGAAATGATGAATGTTTTCTCCTTCTCATAGCATAGTTTTCATCGAAATGAAAAGATTGCATATTCTTCTCTTTGCATAACTTTCGAGTCGGTCAAAATACCATATTGTCCATGCCATTTTCCTTTTGAGTAACAATAGCCTTAAAAACCAAGCACTAAACTAAAAATTGATTCGACATTTTTACATTTTCTGGTATCCAACCTACATTAGATTAGTTGTAGGGCTTTGGAATAGGTGTGAAATATAACTTTCCAAAGCTACAAACAAACATAGGATCTTGTGTTAAGGAGCGGTGAAATCCAATTGCTACATTTTGTCCTGGGAAGCCCTTCTCACACAAGGGTCAATCACGAGGTCACATTGAGACTAGCAGAGTTACTCACCCTGCTTTGTTGGTCTTGGTGTAGAGATTGTGTGTATTATGGGGGTCTCTTGAAGGTATAGCCACAATGATCAGTGGAAGCCTTTCAAGTTGATTTCGGGCTAGATACCCTGCCCTTGTGTGTGGATCAGACTGTCAACTATTTCCCTAGGAATCACTATTGTAGTTGGTAACCTTAGTGGCCTATCTCTTTAGGGTCTTTACACAAGGTGACTATGGAGGGGAAAGTCTTCACGGTACCTAGAATCGACATTGGCCAAACTCGCTTGGGCTCCTTGGAGGGTATACCCACGATTATGTGTGGGAGATTGCACTAGGGTGTAAGTCCATTAAGCA
Source organism: Picea sitchensis (assembly GCA_010110895.2). Taxonomy (NCBI): domain Eukaryota; kingdom Viridiplantae; phylum Streptophyta; class Pinopsida; order Pinales; family Pinaceae; genus Picea; species Picea sitchensis. Next base: position 48,041 of record SNQJ01S0000927.1, read on the forward strand.
GGTCATCAATGTAACTTTTCCACCTGCTCTATCTCAGCCCCTTCTTACTTTGTTCCCACGATGTTCGATTTCATCACCAACTAGTTTTCTCCTTGTGAGAAGGTTTTGTTTGCTTGCTTTCTTACTAGGTTTTTAGCGTGTGTTGTTTCTTCTCCCTAGCATAATCTAGGTTGGATTTTTAGTTTTATGGTGTCAGTTCCCGGAATGACCAATGAAGGAACCCCTTTTCCAGTGAAACCCTTTGTTTTTCCTTCTTACGGAAACGTTGGTCCTCCTTACATCGCTACTTTGAGCCTTCCAGGTCTCACAAGTTACCGATATGGTTGTTTTCCACTACGGTGATCTCAAATGCAGGTGCTTTAGATGTAAGCACACCGTCCACACATCAACCTCATGTCAACCTTTCTCCTTCTTCACCTACCAGGTCTCCTTCTATTTCTCCTTCTTCGTTTGTCGGGTCTCCTTCTATTTCTCCTTCTTCGCCTATTGAAATCTCTCAAGCGAGTCGCCAGATTGATAATAAGAAGAAGAAACGGAAAGAGAAGAAGAAGAACCAGAAAGGGACCAAGACTCCAACTATATCAAATGTTGGATCTAAGCAACCAACTACTGTTAATAGTATTGGGAGTTTTGATAAGGTAGATAAGGTTAAAACGAAGAATCTTAAACCCAAATTCCCTTGTAGTCTTTGTAAGGGTGACCATTCTCTGAGGGATTGCCCTGTTATTCCCAAGGTCTTAGAAGTATGGTCCTCCACATCATCAACCCCTGTTGGTCATGCCAGTGATACCCCATCAACTAGTGAGGTTAAGGTTGGTAAGAAGAAGACAACTGTCAAATTCCCTTGCATGTTATGCAAAGGTGATCATTATTCTCACATTTTTCCTCGTATGGACAAGGCTTATTCTCTTTTGGAAAAAATTCAACTTCCAAAAGGTTATCATAGGATTTCCCCCAACCCATAATTAGTTGATGGAATGGTCAATCCAGTTCCATCCCCGGTCAATCTGATTGATCAGGTGGTCAATCTAGTTCCATCCTCGGTTGAACCACTCACCAAAGTAGTTGATCCAGTTATGTCATTGATCAGCCCCACTTTTCATCTAGAAAGTGAAACCCGAGTGACTGATCCAGTCCTGTCATTGGTCAGTCCCACCCTTCATCCAAAGAGTGTCAAATTGGTTGACCCGACTCCATCATCGGTCGATCCCACTCCTCCTCTGACGAGTGCCAAAGTGGTTGCTTCGGTGACTTCATCGGTCAATCCCATTCCTCCTCTGACGAGTGATAAAGTGACTAATCAAGTTCCTTCCTCAGTTAGTCCAACCCTTCATCCAAAGAGTGTCAAAGTGGTCGACTCGAATCCTCCATCGATCGATCCCACTCTTCCTTTGAGAAGTGTCAAAGTGGTTTCTCTGGTTACTTCATCGGTCAATCCCACTCCCCCTCTGACGAGTCTTAAAGTGATTGATCCAGTCCCTTCCTCGGTCAATCCCACCCTTCATCCAAAGAGTGCCAAAGTGGTTTCTCCAGTTACTTCATCGGTCAATCCCACTCCTCCTCTGACGAGTGCTAAAGTGACTGATCCAGTCCCTTCCTCAGTTAGTCCCACCCTTCATCCAAAGACTACCAAAGTGGTTGCTCCAGTTACATCATCGGTCAATCTCACTCTTCATTTGAAGAGTGCCAAGGTGGTCGATTCAATCCCATCATTGATCGATCCTACTCTCCCGATAGAGAGTAAACCCATTTTCACCCACGTTTTTCTCGTTGAAACATGATCTATCGTGTCGGGGGGAATTCCTCCTTCTCCTACGGAAACCCTTTCAAGTAATGAGGCCATCCTTTTATATTGGGGTGTGCTAACTGGACCTCGTCTTCCCTCTCACATGCCTTTCAAGATTACAGTAAAAATTTGTGGTCGGGACATTCCTCATGCACTGATAGATGAAGGTTCGTTCGTTAGTATTTTGTCCTCTATTTCTTGGCAAGCTTTGGGTTATCCTCAGCTTGTGTCGGTTACCTAGACTATGTTCACTTTTAACAGAAGAACCAGTCACCCTTTAGGGATTCTTCCTCAATTTCCCGTAACTTTGGGAGGGAAAATTGTCTTTATTAATGTTATGGTAGTCCAGGACCCCTTAGATTTCGATTTACTCCTTGGGCGAGATTATGTCTATGCCATGAAATCTATTGTGTCCAATTTTTTTAGTGTGATGTCTTTCCTGCACGATGGAAGAATGGTGACTATTGATCGACTTTCGTTTGTTGACCCTGACTTTACCATCAACCCAATGACCTCCCTAAACGGGTCTTATATGCAGTCGGTATCACCCCTGCCATAGGTCAATTACATGGCATTATCTCCCATGACTTCAACTTTCGATGACTTATATCCAATAGTTGACATGGAGATCTCTTCGATAGGGCTATTGGAGCCTGATCTCCTTACCCCTGGCAAGACACTCGACATGTGTTCCTTCCAAAGAATTCTTCTTTCATCCAATGAAGATCTCTTGGAATCCATGACTAAGTTTTGTCCCTTGACATGGTGTCCATCTAGAGCACTATCCTCTTGGAAGCCATGATCAAGAAGATTCCACGAGCATAATTTTTCCTCTATGTGGCAAGCTCGTTGAAAAATGAAACAGAAGCCACGAGCATAGTTTCTCTTTTCTGTGGCAAGCTCATTAAAAAATGAAACAGAGGTCATGAGCATAGTTTCTCTTCTCTATGGCAAGCTCGTTAAAAAATGAAACAGAGGCTATGAGCATATTTTTCCTCTCTGTAGCAATCTCGTTAAAAAATTAAACAAAAATCTGGGGATTGAACCCGAAGCCTTGAGCATAGTTATTTTCCTATGTCAAGCTCGTTAAAAAAAATGAAACAATCACCTCTCCTGTCAGGTCGAGTCTTTCGCCGGATCTCGTAGATGTCGAGTCGAGTCTTTCGTTAGGTCTAGTATTTGAACCTTCATTTCATCCACCTATATCCTTTTTCTTCATCTAGTATAGAAATTGGTGACAACCTCAAAGTCGATGAATGAATTGAAGCTTGGGGGGCATGTCTCCATCCTTTGATGATCATTCTGGAGTTAAGACACTAGCTTTCATGCTGGGGGCAGAGTACTGAGCTTAGTCTTTGTTCTTTCTCATGCTTGTAAAAACATGAGAATGTAACTTGGCAACCTTTTATCTCTTTTTTGGGCTCGCATGGATACACGAAAATGGAACCCCTTGGAGTCTCCTTTTAGCTCTTTTCAGACTCTCTAAACGTGAAAAGATTTCCAAGTGATCTTGCTTCCTTTCCCACTCGTTAAAAGGTTTGAAAGGGCGTCTTTCAAGTGATAATTTGTCTCTTTTTTGACCTCGTGAGACTAACATTACGAAAAAGGACAACAATGGAGTCGTCTTTAAGTTCTTTTTCAAACTCTCTAAACATGAAAAATCATCGAGTTTACCTTCTTTGGACTCGTTAAAAAAATCATACATTGAAGGGCCCATACGGGACCGAACCCTTACTTCTTCTAGTTCGTTAAACAAAGGAAGAGGGACTTATCGAAGGTGAGTTATATCAAGCATGTGTTACCCTCCTCTAGCTCATTATATTAAAAATAGGTACTCGTCTATCTGGATGGGGGAAAAATTGAAGCAAGCAAGCCAAGCAATTTTTTAGAACTTCACTAGTGACCTTACAATCGCCCTTGAACACGGAATTTTATCTTTGCATGCATTTCAATATGTCTACACTAAACCAATCCTTTGAGTTTCCTTACTCCTTTGGGTCACCCTACATAAGTCATAGTATCCATTGCATTATCAAGTTTTGGTCCTTGTCAAGTTTCTGTTGTCATGCCTCTTTGTTCAAGGGAAGTATCTGCCTCGAGAGTCAGCCATCACAAATATCTTATTGCAATACCTGTGTCAGTCCATGTTCATTTGATCCACCAATTACATCTCTATTTCCAATTCGTGTCATTGATGGGGGATACATCAAGACCCTCCTTCGACGAGTCTATTCCTGTCGACTTCAACACATTATCCAGAAGCTAGACTTAGAAACCAGTTAGTACTTTGGGACCTGCATGCCTCAATGGCAGGCATCCTCATGTACAACAGTAGGTTTACATCATTGAACTTTGATTGGATGATTCCATGGATGTTCGACTTCAGCTCATCTATTCACGTTCACTGAAATGTACTAGGGTACATTGGGAATCATTGACATCAATGGTGATTTCCCTCGCGCTTGTTAACGATTTACACCATTGATCGGTAATCAAGTGGTTTATTCCATGTTTGACATTAGGACATCTATTCACATGGTTATATTTGTACTACATTGGGATCGGTAGGAATACCCTGGGTTGAGTCATTCACTCTGATATATACTTTACCCAGGTTGCGACGGAGTTTCTTTTGAACTATGACACATATACTGTTACATAGATCCACTTTTTATTGGTCGTGGCTATGTCTTGTCATCTTGTAATCCACTGTGTATTCTTCATGGCTACGATCAGTTCAAGTCATAGGAGTATAGATCCACATTGTACCTTCAATGGTTATACCTTTTATCAATATAATTATGGATCCACAATGTATTTTATGGCGGCCATACCTTGGAAGTCTTTATCACCCAAGCATAGGTATTCCTACCTTGGGTTTGAAACATGTCATAATATTTGTTTGATGGTTGTGTGCAACTTTTTCCAGCCTCTATGCATCCATACCCTTGCTTGAAAAAGTCTACAAAGTAATTCAATCATCATCGTCTTCTGACTCCGCACTTTGGGGGGCAATCTGTTACACATCAAAATTATTCACTTCAATAGTGTCGCAAGTGTCTTCATTACAAGTGTTGTAAGTGTCGCATATTTTCCGCAAGTGTTGCATCTTGACCACAAGTGTCGCAAGTGTCGCAAACATCATACTGCCATCTTTCCTATGATGTGCCTCTAATGACATCATAAGGACACTTAAGACACCTCAAAGACTGGTTTTGAAGAGGAGAAATCACTTGACAAAGAGTACAAGCCTTTTGCCACTATAAAAATTACTTAGAAATGATTTTTGGAAGGCAACGCTCCCCTACCCACTGTCAGGGAGCATCGGTGCTCCCTAGCCTTCTTTGGGGGAGCATTGAAATGCTCTATGCCTCCTTTTGGGGGAGCGCTACCCTTCCTGAGCGAATTTTGGTTTGTTGAGGTAAATTAAGGAAGAATCCCCTCAATCTCTGAAGTTGGTTGGAATCGAATATGAGTTCAAGGCATGATCTTAGGGAAGATCCTAAACTGAAGGAGAAGAATCCTCAACTTATCCCAAATATCTCTCAAGTGGTTGGGCCTCTCCAAGATTATATAAGGAGGTCGTCTCATGGTGAAAGGGACATGAAAATATTAGAGGTATGAAACCTATGATCGCATAGGCAACATGACATGATCGAGATGGAGATTGAGAATTACACCAAACTTGTGATCCCATAAGTGAGATGCCATTGAAGCATAGTCAGTGTAGATTACTTGAGCAAAGGGGTTGGACAAGGATAGCTGGAAGAAGTTGTTGCACCTTCATCATAGGATTGTAAGTACTCTTCATTTGTTCTCATTAATATACATACATGCTTGGCCTATTTCTTTCAAGTTTATGTTTGTTCCACATGAACTTGTCTTCAGTAGATAGATCTGTATTTGAGCTAATCTCAGTAGAATAGGAAGCTTGTTGTATCCTTGTTTATTCCATAGGACCTAACAATGAGCTTAGGATTGAAGCTCAACTTGGACTTTGCGAGGACAAACGTCGTTAACAAGGTACACATTTTTCTTCTTCCTCTTCGTATATTAGCTTAATTAGATCTAAAAGGATGTCGGTGACCAAAACTAGTACCCTTTATGTCTTGGTATTAGGGGTCTATATACCAAGAGGGGATCCGCTTGTCTGCAGGGGGATTCACCTGTAACAACAATGATTCCACATTTCTAAAAGATATAAACCAACATTTCAAGTAATTTCCATCTAACATACCCTTTCCAAAGAGCCAATTAGCGAGGTAAATTATTTAAATGTGTAGCACTTTTGATTGGTTTTGGTTTGACCATGAGATTTTTACTTTTTCTAACAAGTATACATATAAATAAATGTGTTCCTCATATCTCTTTTCCCAGCATTGCTTCGTTTCTAGCAAGCGTCCATAGCCCTAACAAAGTTTCCTTGCTACCATACAAGCATAGCCCATTGCCAGCGAGTGTCCATAGCCCCGACAAGTTTACTTGTACTTACCACACTATTCATAGTGCTTTTAACTGTATTTTTATTGTTTACATTTTCCTCACCCTTTTAGATTTGTATATAGATATTGCATATGCAAATAGGGTGTGAAGGTAGCAGGGTGATACAATATTTTTTTTTATTTGCTAAGTAGTTGTTATGCATTTCAGTTTAACCCACATGTCTCCCCAATAATCATTAAAATAGTAGCCATATTATAATTGTGAAGTACTTGGAGCTCAAAGAAAACAACACATAGACACTTTACTCTACTTATGGATTATCATGGTATGCTCAATAGGCACATGTGTTCCACCACAACTATCAGTAATTATCCACAACTAAGAACTTCATGAAGGTTTTTGTTTTTTTTTTCAGATAGAGTAGCCCATGTTTTCTATGACTTGTAAAAATGTCTTCGGTGTATGACCAGAGTTGGACCTTCCCTGCACTCAAAATTAACCTCGATTAATCCTCAGGTCAGACAAAGGAGTCAAATCAACTCATGGAACACCAACATTCAAAATAGCAGGTGAAAACAATATGTGTAAGAAGGAAAGCGTTGAGTTCGAAAATTGAAACTAAAACCAAATCATGAAAAAGAAAAGAAAACTAAACTAAAAGAAACACAAAGATGAAAATGGCAATCATCCAAGTAAAATGAAACCAAACTAAAAAATAAGAAATGAACATAGCAACATGGAATAAATCTGGAAAAACAATAGACTATGAATGATATTACAAATAATTTACATTCCATCTCCATAAATTAAAATATGGGAAAAAGCTTCACCAGATAAACTTTCCATACAAACTAAACTCAACAAGAATAATTTTCAGGACCATGTACATAATCCAGAAATCAAAATCAACAAGATTATGAGGAACAATGGTCAAGAAAACTAATATCAAATCAATCTCCTTGTTCCAATACAAAGATATTCACTACCTCTTTGATTATTAATCTTTATCATTCCAATGATTCTGTCATTCATATGGGATGGAATAAGAGAATAAAATCCCCTCCATGATTGAAGAGTTAAGCAAAGAAGGGATTAAAATTATTTACAAATAAAGTAAAGACACTGAACTAAGAGAAAAATCAAAAGAAAACTATGTCAGCCATTAAAAGAAGAATCAAATTGAAGGTAAGCCTATAATCCTAGTAGCATGGTATAAATCATGAACATCCTCAAAGAAAGCATTTTTAGTGAAAACAAGGGCAAGATATGGGCAAGGATAGGTGAACCATTTGAAATAAATCCCAAAAGACAGATTCCTAAGGTAAAGTTCATAATATGAAAGGAAAAACAAGTAAGGTCATGAGAATTGATAATCAAGTGAATAATTTGCAACAAAATTTTATGATCAAATGCCATGCCCCGTATTATTATTATTTAAATAAATAAACAATAATAATATGGGGAATGACACCCTCTGACCCAAGAGCCATATTGAGGCCAAAAGAGGGGAGGTTTTCCAAAACCTCCATAGGTTGCCTTGGAATTGTTCCCTTGCTAGGAACAAACTATGGAACAACATTGACCTCTATCATTTCTTGGATCACATCCTCAATCTCACTCTTTTGTGCACATGGGTACTTCTAAGACCTAATGTTAAGTGGTACACTTCTTCGTTGCAAATGAATATCATATTCGTGATCTTGAGCAGGTGGAAGACCCTTAAGAATCTCTTCAAACACCTTGGAATGATTGTCGATAAGTTTTTTAAGATCCACTAAAATAGAAGGTCTAAATTTTTTAACATATAGTGATAAAAATTGTGCAGGTACACCACGGTGACCCTTTTTGAATAAATTTGTCATGTTGTTAGAGATTATAACTTTATATGGTTTCCCTTGGATACCTCTGAGTTCAATTTTCTTTCCTTCTGAGGAGAATCTCATTAAAATTTCTTGAAAATTAAGAGCCATAGTTCCCAATGATTGTAACCATTGGACTCCTAATACAACATTAGCACCACCCATTTGGATTGCAATAATGGGAATGTCTAATAAATACTACCCCATATTGATCTTAATATTATGGCACTTCCCTGATCAATTTATGGTACCTCCATCTGTGATCATTACTTGAAACTCTGGTGTCGAATATACAAAGAAATTGAGAAGTTTCTCTAATTTGCAATTAATGAAGTTATGGGTACTACCAAAATTAATCAACATTGTTACCTTTTTATATGTTATATAGCTTTCTATCTTCAGGGTTTGTGGAGTACTGATGCAATCCAATGCATGGCATGATATGGTTGGAGTAGTCTCTTCTAGTTCTATATCTTGTGATGTTTCCAATTCTTGATCTTCTTATTCTTCACAAGCTATGCAGAATAATTTATTCTCACCACATTTATTCCCTTTACTATACTTTCTATCACAATTGAAGCCCAACATCTTTTCTCTTCTTTCATCCATTTGTTGAGGTGTTAACCTTGTAGGTTGAGTGAGGTTAGGAGAGGGAGAATGTTTCTCTCTATAGTTGTTAGAGCTCACTTTTCTAGTAGCCATATTTTTACTTTCAACTTTCTTCTCCATATTGAAAAAATGCTCTAGGGATTTAGGTTTGAAGAGACACACTTCATGTTGAATGTTCTCTTTTAAAGTGCCCATAAAGAGATCCAAAAGATTATCCTCTAGATTTTTTTTAACCCTAAGACTTAATTTTTGGAATTGCTAAATGTTCTATGTAATTGAACCTCTTTTCTAAAGATTTATCAATTTACTAAAGAATTCATTTCTCTTAATATCCCCATAATGTTCTATCAATTCATATGTAAAAATGGACCAGGAGATAATATAATCCTTCTTTCTTTCAAAAATCCATCGATACCATACAAATTGACCATTTTATAAATATAAGGATGCATGACTTACCTTTTGTAAGGTTGGCACTTAGTGTAGATCAAATAATTGCTCCATTTGGAATATCCATGTTATATGATATTTACCATCAAACTTCCTCATATCGATCTTGGGAATTAAGTAGTTCCTTGGTGTTGAGTGGAACCCTCGATGATATGGATCTGGAGATGATGAAAAATCATGATTTTTTCACTCAATCTTTATTTTCCTCCATATTTACATGATTTCCTTGTGTCCTAATATGTCCTTGAGGGAGTCTCTCATCTAGGGTACGCAACAAGATGGTTGACATGGAAAATTTCAATTCTTCCATCCTTTTATCCATCTGTTCCATCTTTTTTTTCATATGTTCCCTATTTTATCCATCTTATTTTCCATCAAATCATTACTTTTTATTGAATTAAGACTCAATTCATTAAATTGACTCTCCAATTTGGATACATGGTGAAAATATATTCTCTTTCTTCTTGAGTCATGGTTGATCTTTCTAGAGGCTTTGCTGGTGAAGTAATTTTTGGAACACCCTTTTTCATGTGGGATGAAAATAATAGTACTCCTATTTTTTTCTCTTTATCAAAAAATTTGAATCAACCAAAACATATCCTCCAATCAAAATTTATGCCAATTGTAAGTTGCATACCTTGAAAACCCAAATTGGGAGATTGTCTTGTTGTTTGACCTTTGTCCCAATGTGTATCTGAAATTTCAGGCCTCCCGAGTATAAAATTTTGATATGTAGTACTATAATGTTTCTTCTCTACAATACCAGAGGTCTAACCAAAATTTGATGTGCCAAGTGAAATTTATGACAACTTTACCAAAACTTGTTGATATTTTTCCCCTTCCAAAGATAGAACTTGTACAGAATGCCACATGACCAATATTTTATATATGTTTTTGAAATTTTTACCAACGCTAATATGTTTTGTTTTGTTTCCAAACAAACCAGTGGTATTCAATTTGTACTTACCAATATTTATGTATGTCGCTTCTACTAGGAACACCTGTTTGAGACTAGTTTTAGGACTAGTCAAATAATGTTAATTTCCATAGCCTATATCTCATAAAGTAAAGCAAAAAAAAGCCTAAATTTTTTACCACTAGTAATTTGCTATGTCTCCTTAGGATATTGGAAATTTTACATTATGAAACCTTGTTGAAAATAATGTTATAGCGAAAATTACAAGATGACTCGTTTGAAATTGATTTTAGGACTAGTCACAAACCCTAACTTCCATAGGCTCTATCTCATAAAGTGAAATGAATGTGTACCTGAAATTTTTACCAAAAGCACTTCTTCATGTCTCTTTAGTATCCTGAAAATTTCGGAGTCTTAAACCTTTCCATGATAACTCATTTGAAACTTATTTCAGGACTAGTCACAAACCCTAACTTCCACAAGATATATCTCTGAAAGTATAATAAACCAATACCTAATTTTTTTACCAAATGTACTTCAATTTGTATTATTAGTATATTTAGAATTTCACAGTTTGAAAATTATTTGAAAAAACATTATAGTGAAAATTCCAAGATGACTCACTTGAAGGAGAAAAACCCTAGGATCGTATGCTATGATACCAAATGTTATGAACCAAAATCCAAAAATATTCAATGAATAATCGACCTCGGGGGGGAAACCTTCGTTCAAAATATATTTAATGCACAAGAAATTATGAGATGATCCTAAAACTAGGTCTCCTTGGTGTGTGTGTGTGTGTGTTATTGTGTGTGTTGTTATTATTGTGTGTGTGTGTGAGGAGAGAGAGAGAGAGAGAGAGAGAGAGACCAAGGGTACAATTATAATTAAAAGGTCCTAGCTGACAATAGTAATATAACAATAGAAATACACAAATAAATATATATGGATTTACATGGGAATTTATGCTTAACATGGGTCTTTTTCTAGGGAGCATTTGAGGAATTTGGGATGAAAATAATAGTACTCCTATTTTTTTTGGGATGAAAATAATAGTACTCCTATTTTTTTCTCTTTATCAAAAAATTTGAATCAACCAAAACATATCCTCCAATCAAAATTTATGCCAATTGTAAGTTGCATACCTTGAAAACCCAAATTGGGAGATTGTCTTGTTGGTTGACCTTTGTCCCAATGTGTATCTGAAATTTCAGGCCTCCCGAGTATAAAATTTTGATATGTAGTACTATAATGTTTCTTCTCTACAATACCAGAGGTCTAACCAAAATTTGATGTGCCAAGTGAAATTTATGATAGCTTTACCAAAACTTGTTGATCTTTTTCCCCTTCCAGAGATAGAACTTGTACAGAATGCCACATGACCAATATTTTATATATGTTTTTGAAATTTTTACCAACACTAATATGTTTTGTTTTGTTTCCAAACAAACCAATGGTATTCAATTTGGACTTACCAATATTTATGTATGTCTCTTCTACTAGGAACACCTGTTTGAGACTAGTTTTAGGACTAGTCAAATAATGTTAATTTCCATAGCCTATATCTCATAAAGTAAAGCAAAAAAAAGCCTAAATTTTTTACCACTAGTAATTTTCTATGTCTCCTTAGGATATTGAAAATTTTACATTCTGAAACCTTGTTGAAAATAATGTTATAGCGAAAATTACAAGATGACTCGTTTGAAATTGATTTTAGGACTAGTCACAAACCCTAACTTCCATAGGCTATATCTCATAAAGTGAAATGAATGTGTACCTGAAATTTTTACCAAAAGAACTTCTTCATGTCTCTTTAGTATCCTGAAAATTTCGGAGTCTTAAACCTTTCCATGATAACTCATTTGAAACTTATTTCAGGACTAGTCACAAACCCTAACTTCCACAAGATATATCTCTGAAAGTATAATAAACCAATACCTAAATTTTTTACCAAATGTACTTCAATTTGTATTATTAGTATATTTAGAATTTCACAGTTTGAAAATTATTTGAAAAAACGTTATAGTGAAAATTCCAAGATGACTCACTTGAAGGAGAAAAACCCTAGGATCGTATGCTATGATATCAAATGTTATGAACCAAAATCCAAAAATATTCAATGAATAATCGACCTCGAGGGGGAAACCTCTGTTTAAAATATATTTAATGCACAAGAAATTATGAGATGATCCTAAAACTAGGTCTCCTTGGTGTGTGTGTGTGTGTGTGTGAGAGAGAGAGAGAGAGAGAGAGAGAGAGAGAGAGAGAGAGACCAAGGGTACAATTATAATTAAAAGGTCTAGCTGACAATAGTAATATAACAATAGAAATACACAAATAAATATATATGGATTTACATGGGGATTTATGTTTAAAATAGGACTTTGTTTAGGGGCTTAACCCCACCCCCCCTCCTGCCCCCCCCACTCTTTCTTATTTTTAGTATCTCCTTCATGGTTTTACAAGAGAAAAAGAGAGATAAAAGTGTGCTCAATATTGTCTTTTTCATAGAGTTTTACAAGCATGAAAAAGAGTTAAAAGTTAGCTCGTCTGGAGAGAATGAGTTGAACAATGAAATGCATTTATGTTTTAAGCACATATAATTGACCTATGCAAAGTGAATGAAAAATGGTCTTGGAAATTCTAATGCCCACTCATCACAGTGGTTCTCTCCATGGGTAAAAGGTCACAAAATGGAAGCAAGCTGATGCAAAGGGATAGCGATCAAGAGTGATTGCAATGGAGGTAAGTGGGATCGAAGAAAATAGCTGCATAATAGTCGGTGCTAGGAAATTAGCATCAATATGCATCTGAAAGTGTAAAGTAACATAAAAGTGATGGGGACCCCCTTGGGATATAACCATAAAAATGGTGAAGAGAGAAGAATAAGGCTCAAATTGGAGTCATGATGGGTCTAAATGAGGGTTCCCAAGCCTATAAGAAGTCACAACATGGACACCAAATGGAAATTGATGTGCTCACTAGGGGTCTCATGAAGGGTAGGAACTACCACACAAGTTATGATGTGCAAATGAGAAAGGATAAGGTCACAACCTTGTGAGATAAAACTTAAGTCATTGTGATGGAAAAACTGACGATTAATAATGCAACAACCAAATGCAGGGAAAAACCTATCCCTATATGTCGGTTACAACATGTACCTCATGGTTTAGTGGATGTCACCAAAAATTACTAAAGAAAATGTCTCCAAATTCCTATATATATGATCAACAACAATAATCCAGAAGTTAATAATTCCAATATAAAACCCTCTGATAACAACTCGTGCCCAAAAATTCAGAAACAAAAACTTTAAAAATACAATTTGGTATAAAGAATTATGCATCCAATGAATTATGTAGTGTAGAGCCCATTTCTAGGCTCATACTAAGGATTTCTATTATCATCGATGAATTCATGGGACATTGTTAGCATCATGTGGCACACCATGTTGGGGCCATGCCACATAGGATTAAATTTCCACATCCTTGAATCTTCATGGTTACAGTAATGAACAAGAACTAAGTCATTGTCATGAACTACACTATGACAAATATGGTGAGTAGTATCATGAGAGATTTCCTTTCCTTGATTATTCTCATGAAGACATGGATGAGGTATGAGACACTTTCCTTTGGTATAGTCGAGAGAAGAAAAATTGGTGGCAAGTTCTGAAAAAGAAATTTGAGGCTCGAAATGGTCAAGATGTGGAATTCACGTGGAATCTCATTGGATACCCCAAAAAGTTCCCCCATTCTTGAATCAAGACTCATCATGTCAACCATCATTTGTTCCTAATTGGTAAGATTAAATGATTGATGATACACATCTTCCCTTGGCTTATTCACTGAATCCATGACCTCCATGATGGCATCATATGAAGAAAGCTCAATATCTAGGAAGCCATGCGAACTTGGAGAGTTAACAACCTGGGTGGGCAGAGTGTACTGATCATATTCCATATGGATATGAAGTCTCTAACCAATGTCATAGTATGCCAACTAAATCACTTGATTAATTTTAGGGACCATGTCCCAAGAAGGAAAACATGAGTATAAAATATCCTTCTCAGAAGAAACTGAACACTTATGATATGATGCCACATAATTCACCTGTGGTGGGGTAGAGTCCAACCAAATACTATGAACATAAAATGGGGTAGCATGGTCTAAAGTTGAATAAGGATGGTGATTATCAAATGAAATATGATCTATGGTGACAATTCTTCCATTGTGAGGAAAATGCATCTCTCGAAAGAGCGTAGACACCACATCATTCATAGCATATACATAATCACACCTAAGAATCATATTAAAGTGTAATTGACCATTCACCACTATCATATCGACCATAATAGCATTCTCACATAACATGATAGGAAATTGAGGAATAAACCCCAAAGATTCACTAGTTCTTCTATCAAAATCTAGCAGGTGACTAGCAACTAACACAAGCTTGGGAGAACCCATAGCTTGTGAAGATGAGGATGATACAATTATTTCATCGGTTCCTTCATCTACTATACATCGGTATATGTTTAATGAATAATATTCAACCCTTATTTGGAAGGGTGTAGAAGAAGGATGGTGAGGCTCAACAAGACCATTTATATCAAAGGAAACACTCCTAGAACTTGGAGGGAACATACTTGAGGTGAGTTGTTCATATGGTTTTGAACTGGAAGTGAAGAAAAATGTTTAGTAGAAACATAAATCTCTGAAAGAAGAGTGGGATCGACCAAATATTACATCGGTGCAACCACTTCATCAACTGATGGTTGAGTATGTTGTTGGGAAAACAAAGGCGTTTTTGGAGCAGAAGAGCCTTAAGACATGGACCACACTCTTTTAATCTCTGGAATAAGAGGACATAGATGGGTAAGGTATCTTTCTTGAAAAATGTACAAGAGAAATTAGGCTTGCATCTTGCTCATCTAGATTTCTTAGCAATATCAATTCCCCCAACTTGACTACTAGTGGCTAGTTTCTTCCCCCCAACATGACATGCAGCAACTAGTTTCTTATCTCTAGTATGAATTGCAGTGACTGGTGTGTTTCCCCCAACAAGACTTTCTGTGGTTGGTTTATTGTCTCTAGTATGACTTGAAGTGACTATTGACGTGTATCTAGCATAACTTGCAATAGATAGTGAATTCTCCCTTTGTCTTTGCTTCTTTTTCTTATTCCTCCTCTTTTTATGAATCCTTTTATACTTATGGTTACTAGGTAATAGAATTTCACTAGATGTGGTGAAAGGAGGAGGAACATAGTTCACTGCAAAAGGTTATTTAGGAGAATTTGGAACATTCAAAGTGGACATCAACCAAACTGACAACCCCACATAAAATCCAATAATATTCAAGATGGTCATTAAAGGGGCACCACCGTCTCTAAAGGAAAGAAAAGAACAAGAGTTCCATGGGAAGGGATCCCTTGGTTGGTATTCACAAAGAAATTTACTAGAAAATTACTAGTAGCTAGTGTAAAGGGAGTGTTTGTGGGGTATGACATCACTAATCCCCCCATATAACTGTCCCCAAGGATATTGGTTCCACTAGATACATAACTACCCCCAACACTAGAAAAAACACTAGGGGTAGGACTAGACCCTAGGTTAAAATTACAACCAATGAGAAAAAAACATTTAGTATCGTCAAGCTACCTATAGGAATGCCATAAACAGGTGGAAACCCACTTCTAGTAGTAAAACCAAGGAATTCCCCCCCACCAAATACAAATTTGAATGTGGGAACTTGTGATGATGCAACAAGTGTACTAATGTTGGGTATATCCATGGAAGGAAATGATGTAACTAGTGGCATATCCCAAATGTAATAACTAAATGTACTAGGCATGGTAGTGGAAGAAACTATCCTACTAATAGATGGAAAGGAAGAAATCAAAGAGACTCCTCCCATAACACTATATGATGAAGGAATAGGTCCTCCTATATTAGATAAACCACTCATGCCTAAAATTGCATGAGGATTGTTAAAAAATGAGAATGAATCACCAAAAAGTCTACAAAATCCAACACATAGCACACCCCTAGCAAATATAGTTTTCAATAGGAAAACCAACTGTAGGTCAAAGGGGCCTTTCAAAAACCAACCATTGGGGGAGATCAAGTCCCCAAGACCTGGCTAGAAAAGATGTGAGAGATAGTTACAGTAACCCACATGTAACAACCCTTACTAGGGAAAGTACCCTCATGAAGATGGGCACCCTCCATGGGAATTGAAATAGACGTTTGATTTTTTCCTCAGGTACTTCCCACCCACAGTGACCTTATGTTATTCCATAGGAATGGCCACTAAGGATACCTTCACAATTGAAAACCAAGAATAATTTTCATGGTTTGGGACCACACGTATGGGTAGGGAAAATAACCCCAAACCTTCTATAAGTGATGTCGCCCAGAGGGCCTTGCAATTTCAAAACCCCCATACACATAATAGTCCAACAAACACCAAAATAAGAGGAGAGGGGATATCACCCCACTTGATCTCCAGTGTGACCTCATGCTTGAATCTCATGTTAGAGGAGCTTTCCTCGAAAGAACCCCTTGCTACTGATGGATTTATCTCTCACTAGTGACTCCTAGTTTTAGTTCTAATGGCCTTGGAGAATTTACTCTCCAACCCTACACCAAGGCCCTAAATCCTATTCTAATGTTGGTTTTCTACAAACAAAAAGTCTAGTGAATTTAGATTACAATTAATTTTTTAGGCTATTGATTACTCAAAGGGTATGAAATAAGACTTCAGTGATGTTTGAAGACACTTTCCAAATCAAAAGAAACAAAATAATGAATGTAACTTTCTCCTTTGATGAAAATTATATAGAGAAAGGAAGAGGTCTTATTCTTCTCAAATAGAAATAAATCAAATCCAAATGGCACTATCAATCACTCCAAAAGACAATTTCAAACCCCAAAATCACAACCAACCCTCTAATGCAACTCTTAAAAAGAGTCCTAAAATGCTCCAAAAGGGATGATCATAAAATGAATTTTTCCCTTTTCTCTTTTATACTATGGAAATAAGAATAAAAAATTCCTTAAAAAATGAACTTCTAAAAGGTATCTTTCCAAATACTAGGGTCCCAAGGTTCATAGAAAAAAACCAAAATTTTTGTTTGTAAAGATCCTTGAAAAGTCCACCTACATGAGGCGGCCACACCTTGCTAGTGGTGCAACAAGCAACCAAAAAGTTGCATTCGCACCTTGACAATTATCCAGAGAAAGACCAATCGCTCTATCTAACAAAGAGAGGGAGAAACCAGGTAGAAAAATTGGGAAAATTTCCAAGATCTAACAAATCTAAAAGATCCAACCACTCAAATAGTGACAAGGAAGACAAACAAGCTACAAAACACTTCCAGAAATAGAAAAGAGCATTGAATATTTTCCAAATCTAGATCCTTCCCTAGTGGAGTCGCCAGTTTTTTTATGGATAAATACCCACTATGAACAAGTGACCACTCCCTCAGATCTTCTCTTGATACAAGGCAGACTGTAGGATAGACAATGATATGAAATTTCTCTAGATCTAGTGTAATTGGTCATAATACATGCAATGAGTAGGAAGAAAGAGTGGCCCTTACCATTTACCCAACGATTGTCCTTGCATAATCGCAGTTAATGCAACTCCAAAAATCTAGTTCCATCTCTTATCACTTGCTTCCTGCACACAAGAAAACAACAATACCAATCTCAAACCTTTTATTGAGCAATAAGAATGTCAAGCACACCTAGATCTAACCTGAATACAAATGTCAATGGAGGGGAAAACGATGTAGATCTATATTCATAAGTGGAGAAACATTAGATCAGTCAAGTATGTACCTTGAGTCTTGATTGAAGCTTCCTCTTATCTTCTTTCTCCAACTCCTCCTTAGCCCTGACACAATTAAGGAAAAATCATACATGAAGGTTGAAGGATTGTTGAAGTAGTTTGGAATATGTAGCATAATTTTTCTATCAAATCTTCCTCTCCTTCTCCCTTGGAATGCACTCCTTATATATATTAATGGAAGAGGCTAGGGGATGTATCTAGACCTATAAAATTTAGTGAAATCTGAGTCCAATATGAGTTCCGAAGTTCATAATGCAAGATAGAAAACTCACCCATCATTGACATCCTTGAGACTCATCAAATATAGAAGGTTCTAGGGGCAATCACACCCTACTATTGGTGCAACAAGTGACTAGAAATTTGTGGTCACATCTTGCCAGTGGTGCAAGAAGTGACCAATCGCACCTTGCTAGGAATGCAAGGAGAGGTTTCCCTAAAAAAATCAAGAATTCAAGGCATAAAAGGTACTTCTCAGCACGAAAACAATAATAGGTCCTCATTGAGTCTTGGGGTGGAAAATAGAGTTATTGCACCTCACCTTGATGGGTGGGGGGGATATTGAGTAAAATTTCTTTAGTTTTCCCTAATATCTCTTGGCACCTAAGTTTTCCCTAATATATCCCGCAATCATCACCCTAATGTATTAATTTTTCATGGATGGGGGGAGATGCTAAGTAAAAGTCATTAAATTTTCCCTAATATCTCCCCCCGTCTAAGTTTTCTTGAATATATCCCCTCATCCCCATCCCCACTCCACCCCCACCCTCATGTATTAAGTTTTACCTAATATCTTTCCCCACCTAATTTTCCCCTGATATTTGTCCCCATCCCCACCCTCATATGAGTGTGGGGGTGGAGGGAGATATTAGGAAAGACTTATTAAGTTTTCCTCGCCAGGTGTGTTATAGCCAAGATGGAAGAATTTTGTGTCAGTCTTTGTTTTCCAAAAGCTTATATTATCCTTATGTTAGTGCTTAATAGAGCAATTTTTTATCCTTTTTTTACTATGCTTAAAGTTCTAGTTTTGATCTCTTTGTTGTATTAGTATCAACTTAAATTTATTTTAATCCCTTATTTGTTAAGCTTTGAGAGGGATGAAATATTGTTAGACATATCACGTGCCAAGAGGAATCAAATCCCACTTAGGTAGAAATAGATTTGACAACACAAAAGTGTGAATAAATGTTTAAACCTACAAAATAATGTTTGCACCTTCCAGATAGTTGTTCATCCTACCAAAATTATGATGAATTTTGGATCCTTGAAAATAATTTTTGAACACCCACAATAAATTTGCATCTTTGAGGGATTCCATCATCTTCATTCTTGATAAATATAAGATTAATATAAGATTTAAACCCTTAAAATTAAATTTCCTTTTTTTATTAAAAAAAAATAAAAAATAATAATAATAATAATAATTAAAAAATTATTCAATAGTAAATTGTAAAATGTACCTCTAAACACATCTATATTTTGATAGATATTCATATACAATACAATATTCAAAACTTTCATAATTATCTTATCTTTTTAAAATACATAAATCAAATTATAATGTAAACATGATAATTAAGTTAATTTACTCGATAAAAATGAGATATTGGAATGCAAAAGGCCCCAAAAAGAAACCAAAACATTAACTCTTCCATTCAAACCTTATCTATGCTTATGAACCTTACTTTTTAGATGCCATTGTTCTAATGCTTATTTGATTGATTGTGATAGAGAACTATGTTTTCCATGGTATAATTGATAATCGTGTTATATATATATATATATATATATACTTTGATTAATAGATATTTTATATTTTGTTTTTTTAATTATTATGTTGAGAAGTGTTATATTTAATTTGATTAATGTATATTTTATATTTTGTGTTTTTAATTATTATGTTAAGATAATTCAGTATAGGAAAAAATTTCATATAATAGATATAATAAAATATTAAAATAATAATAAAAAATAAAATATATATTTTGAATGAATAATATTCATTTTAGATCTATTTAACTCAAATATATCAAGAGTCTAGACCAAATTTCTAGAAGTGTAAATTTTTTTTTGGAGTACAAAACTTGAAGAATAGTTAAAGATTTACACTTCTAAAGATTTGATCATCTATACACATGATGAATGTAAACTAATTTATAATATCAATATTTTTTAACTAAAATATTAAAAACTAAAATAAAAATTTATAAAATATAATTTTATAAACATTATACATATAAACAATATATAAATAACAAATATATCATATAAATGTAAAAGTTTTTTTTTACATAATATATAATATTTTAAAACATTTAATTATTTAATCATTTAACAAAATTTATTCATCCAAGAGTAGTCAGATGCTCCAGAGTTTAGTATAGGAAAGATGTTATCAAAGAAATTTATATTAATAAAAAAATATAGAATAGATGTTGTCAAATAAAATTATATTAAAAAATAAAAAATAATAACAAAAGTATGAAAAATTGTATTAATTTCTTCATATTAAATGATAAAAAAAATTAGATTTATACTAATTATTATTAATTTAATGTATAATATGTAATTACATAAATTTTAAAATTTGTTTTTTTAATATATTTTTAAACAACTTAAAAATCAAAACTAACAAAAACTAACCAACACTGTAAACAACTTAAAAATTAAAACTAATAAGCGTTGCACTGCAGGTTAGTCCTTACCAATAAAATTTGAAAATATATAATAAATAATTAATTCTATTACTTAATTAACTGCATAAGTAATAAGTACTCTATATTATTTTATATGAAAATTTTAAATTATATATATATATATATATATAGATATAATTTATGTTTATATTTATATTTATTTTTATTAATGTAATATTATTTATGAATAAATAAATTTAGACAATATAATTGAATACAACTAATAAAAAAATTAGTAAATATATTCACTTAACAACTTTGACATTGGAACCACTAAGAAAGCATTAAGCAATTTCTTTTTTTTTTTCCAACGAGAAATTAACTCGATTTATATTAGACATATAAATCATTTACATCAACAACAACCATTACAATTCGTCCCGGAAACCCAGCCGGATTTGACCTCAAGACCTCCTCCCAACACTTGGAGAAAGGTACTTGTCATTACCAACCGCGCTGTCTCACGAGACTTGCATTAAACAATTTCTTAAGTAACTTCAATTGTATATTTGGTAGTTATTTGCTCATTTATTTTGTGGGTACAATACAAGACATTGGTAGCTTGGTACCATCCAAACTTTAATATCCCGCCATTACCCAGAAAATAATATGAAGCCATTACCCAAAAAATAATATGAATCATGATAACCGATTAACTTATTCCTATGTCACCCGACCAAAAGTTTTATATTAAGTCAAACTTTGACTGGTTTATGTGGACATTTGCCCGTAGATGGAGTATTTTGTTCACATGTATATTAATTGAGTTGATAATAAACTTTATCTATTAATGACCCCTTCCCACCGCCGTATTAATGGATAAAGTTTATTAAACTTTATCTATTAACGTGAGGATGAAAAAAAAAACATTAATAAAACATTAATAGATAAAGTTTATTAATACATTAATTAAGTCAAAGCTTCCACGTTTTTATAACAGTTGTGTATGGATTTATGTGGTACACTAATAAACATAAATTTTAATTGTGAGTAATCATACTCTCACATTTACCACCAAGTTCTAGCTAATACCAAATTTTGAATCCAAAAATTTAAAGTTTTTCTTTTGTTTTTCTCCATGTCATATACACTATTGTGTCAGTGATTTTAAATTTGACAACACACACATAACCAAGGGATTCTGAAGTGTCAGTAATTTTAAATTCAACACACATGACCGACCAAGGGATTCTGAAGTGGGATCCATATGTTGGTGAGCCACATAGGTCATATCACATGTTCTACCCCCACCTCCTAATACCATGTCATATCACATGTTCTACCATACCAAACTTTTGAGTCCAAAAAGTTAATGGCTTTTGTTTGCTTTTCTCCATGTGTTTACACTATTGTGTCAGTGGTTTTTCTTACTCATGTCAGTGATTTAAAATTTGACAACGCGCACACAGGACGAAAGGATTCTGAAGTGGGCCCCATATATAAATGAACCACAAATGCTGCCCCCACCAAGTGCTTTGCCTGTGTGGTGATTGCGCCTCATTTGTCATTCGTGCTTTTGACAGGCATGCACTGAACTGTACTCTCTACACTCAACTTTGACAATTTCATAAGGACGAAGACTAACTCCCCACTTTTAGGCTTTTTTCCGACTACAACGATTGCATGATGCTTTTAACATCGTTTTTTTTTTTTTTAATTTAAATAGATTTGTACTATTTTAACATCCAATTTCATAGATTCCATGTTTAAAGTTGAATTTGAAACATTAAAATATATGTAAATTCTCTAACATTCAGTGCAAAATTATCTATTTTTTCACAGAAAATTGCACTTATATTAATATATAAAGTTTACACTAGTTCATAGAGATAAAGTTGATCCTCTCCACCTCTCTTGGAGGTATGAATAATATAGATCAAAAATCAAAAAGTAGTAGAGAAGTTATGTATCAACCCAAAAAAAACATTGCATCATCTCCAAACAAGAAAAAAACAAGACTGCTTGTAGAAAGGCTCAAACTAGACACTCGTGAAGTGGTTGAAAGTCGACAGTTCAACAGTCGATATATCTTTCCCAGAGCTTGAGTGTCAAAGTGGGACCTAAGTGTCCATCGACCACTTGGTTGTAAAAAAGTATACCCTCCTGTAAGTTCAGAGCACTTTTAGAAAGAGTATCTGCCTATTGATTAAACTCTCTGAAGACATGGGTGAAACAAAGTGCCCTGAAGCCTTTCGCCGGATCTTTAACCCTCTCTTTCCAATAATGTAAATTGAGGATCTGTAGTTTCCCTCTCTGATTCAACCAGTTGATGACGATTCTCGAGTCTTCGAAAACTTAAAGGTCTTGTATATGTAATCGGGTTGCTACTGTAAGAATGGCCCAAACTCCCAAAAGCTCGGCTCTATTGTTTGTACCCGATCCACAGTTTAGAGTCCATTTGCTTTGTGTATGCTCATCAATCATGATAACACCTCCAATACCACTTTTCATCTCTCAATCCTAAGCAGCTCCATCAAACCACCATGTTGTTGTTCCCCCAACACGCACTGGAGGAAAGCGAGATAGTCGGGTTGGATGACATCTTGCCCGAAGAATGTCTATACAACCAAGAATCTTGTAAAAAATCAGATTTCTAAGAGGGTCTAGCCGAATCAAATATTACTCGGTTTCGCTCCAGCCATACATTCCAACAAAAAATGGTTGGTAAATGTGGAAAGTATGTACAATAATTTGACCAATCTAGAAACCAAGCCTGAAGAGTGGCTCCCCTTCATCTAAAGCTTAAATAAAGTGCTAGAGTCACCTATAGCGAATCCTACTGAGAGAAGCTACAATGATTCATGATGTGTAATGTCGTCTCTACCTCCTGAGAGCATAGGCCACAAATGCTAGGCTTAGACCAACCCCTTTGTTGTAGGTTGTCCCGGGCTAGGACCCTATCTTCCATCAAGAGCCACGTAAATAGTTTTAACTTTATCCCAAGGTCCCAAGTCCAAATTCTACGATGCCACCAATTGTTGCTGAATAACCAATATTTACTCACTAATGCCACACATGCATTTTTTGTTGTTATGAATCTTGATCGGTCACCCCCAGTCCAAAAAAGTGTGCATGGTCTGTCAGTTAGTTCAATGCCTGAAGCCATCAAAGCTCTGCAAAACATATCCCATTCCCCATCCTCTACGCCTATGAACCCCAACACTTCACTTGTTTTCCACTGTGCCAAAACAACCCTTGTCCCGTATGTTCCTCTAGCCTGAAATAAGTAATGTATACCTTTCCATTTTAGAGTCATAATTAGTGAGGGGGATAACAAGGAGCCAATATTAATGCCTAGGATCAGATCCTCACCAATGTGAATTGAGTGCCCTAACCCAGGGTTCCAAGCCAACCACTAGGTGATTACCTCCATGGAATTAACCAAGCTTCACCAAAAAATCGAAGCATTGTGGGTCTTCTTCGAATTGGATCTCAACTAGGCCACACCATAGATAGAACAGGGGTACTTATCCTTTAACACTTTGTGCCAAAGGTCGTCTTTCATCAAGCAGCGCCACAAAGTATTCACAGGCTCTGTTGAACAAGGATAAATTCTTGATCCCCCATCTGCCTTGAGGTTTTGGTTTGGAAATATTCTCCCAGTTACAAAGATGGATCCAATCCTTTGCCCCACTACCCAACCACAAGAAATTGAACATCAACTGTCCCACCCTAGTAAGAACCGAGGTCGTAATAATGGCTACCGTAAGCCAGTAGACTGGAAAAATTTCCAGCACAAACTTGACCAATACATACCGTCCTCCTAAGGAAAGCCGACGGTGGCACCAGAGCCTGATCCACTTCTTGTACTTGTGGATGAGCCAGTGTCAATCTGCAACTCTATAATTTGTAGGCTTGAGAAAAAAACCCAAGTACCCGAAACCTTCTGAAAGATCCACAAACTTGTAGGGAAAGAGTAAATTGAACGACGTTAGCTCGTCCTCTGGTAAACTAGAAAAATGGAAGGTAGACTTGAGAGAATTTATAAGGAGTCCAGAAGCTCGACAAAAAATAGATAGTAAAGAATCTATGGCCTTCCATTCACTAAAACGAGCTTTGGTCATAATGAGAACATCATCCACAAAGAAGAGATTGAGAATCTTCTGGGAGTGCGAAATCTTAACACCTGTAATGACCCCATCTGTCTGAGCCTTTTTAAGTAGAAGGCATAGTCCTTCCATTACTAAAATAAAAAGCAATGGCAATAAAGGGCACCCTTGCCTAAGGCCACGCCCACTCTGGAAAAAGGGGTAGATCCACCATTGATCAATACATAAAAGGTAGCAGTAGTAATGCAACACATAATCCAGTTTGTAAGCACAAGGCCAAAACAAGTCTCGAGAAGGATCAATCTAAGAAAATCCCAGTTCACACAGTCATAAGCCTTCTTCAGGTCAAGTTTTAGAATAAGAGCCTTCATCTTTTTCACTTTAATACTGTGGAGGAATTCCTAGGCTGTTCCCACAACATCAAATATGTGTCTACCTTTTAGAAATACCAGTTGCTCCCTAGATAATGCCCTAGAGAGGATTGGTTTAAACCTGTTTGCTATGACTTTAGCAATAATCTTGTACGCCAAGTTGCATAGTGAAATAGGTCTGAAGTCCCCAAAGGTGGAAGGCCTACTCACCTTCGGAATGAGGGCTAGAAATGTTGAGTTTAAGGATCTCTTCATAGTGCCCTCTCTCCTTAACTCCTAAACTACTTTAAGAATGTCGTCATCCCCCCTACCAAATCGAAGAAGAGTTGGAAGAATTCCACACTCCACCCATTTGGTCCAGGACTTTTGTCCCACTCAACAATCTGAACCATATAATTATAATTTACCAAATTAAGGAATGAGTTAAAAGAAAACGCTCTGAAACATATAATTATAATTTTAGTTGACCAAATTACAGAATGGGTCAAAATAAAACATTTTTGTTAAAATGGATAAACAAATGAAACTCGCTATATATATATATATATATATATACCTCTCTCTATCAACATAAGTGAACTGTTTACTATCAAAGAGAGGGATTAAATACCTTCAAAACGTTTTTTCCTTTTAGATTCTTGGAGTTAGATTTGGGTTTCAAATACCTTGGATTTTTTCTTAAGGCAGGAGCGCATCGTTTCGAAGATTGGGGTTGGTTAATAAAAAAGTCGAAAAAAAGGATAAACAATTCGTGCTATAGGTGGTTGTCCTTAGGTGGACATTTCACCCTTTTGAAAGTTGTGCTAACAAGCCAACCAATATATTGGATGTTTCTAGCAGTTTTCCCTTGTTCTGTCTTGAATACTTTGAGGAAACTGATGTACAATTTTCTCTGGAAAAGAAAATGTGATTCTCACCAAATGCATCTGTGCAATTGGGAGCATATTACTTTTCCTAAGTTATATGGGGGCTGAGGAATTCACACCATCTTTGACATTAATAAGTCATTGGCCGTGAATACACTTTGGAGAGTTCTTATGGGAGAGGGCTTATGGCACAAGGTTGTGATTGACAAGTATCTTCATCATGCGACAGTGACAAATTGGTTAAGATCCCAGTCTTTTCAGCAGAATGGGGCTTCTAGAATATGGAGCGGATTGTTAAAAGCAGTACACTTAATCACACATGGATTAAGTTGGAACCCAGGGACAGGACAACTAATTGCATTGGGAAAGGACCGAATCCTGAGGATGGGAGATAGCTCTATTCTCTCTAATAATCTCCTGTCAGTTTTAAATAAAAAAAACATTGTTTCTCTTGCACATGCTAGGAAATTTTCAGATGATCAGTTATTATCCTCCTATTGGCTGTGTAGTAATGATTTGGGATTAGAGGGTGAACTTGCAAAGGAGTGGGATCAGTTCAGGCAGGCACTTATTGATTATGGAGCTCTCATCCATGATACGGGAGATAAGTTAATGTGGATAGGAGGAGATAATTATGGATCACCATCCGTTAAAAATTTCTATTTGAGCATAATTTCTTCAAAAGGATTGTTAAAAGTGGAGAATTGGAGACAATCCATCTGGAAATGGAAAGTCCAATTAAAAATTAAATTGTTCATCTAGCTAGCGATGGAAGGTAAAATATTAACTTGGGACTCTTTGCAGAAAAGGGGATGGGAAGGACCGGGGCATTGTCCTCTTTGTAAACTCGATTCAAAAACTATCATTCACCTTTTTAAACTTTGTCAATTTGCAATATCAGTCTGGAATATAATTACCAAAGATTTAAATTTAAAAAGATGTTGGTCCGGGAACACTCTATCGGAAAGCATAAAAAACTGGTATGTGGAAAAGGCAGTCCCCACTCAGATAGCAACTCGTATTAGTTGGTTCATCTGGCATGAGCGAAACAAAGCGATTTTTGAAGAGTCCAACCCTTCAATTAAGGTACTGATTTATAAGACATTGGCATTACAAAATTGAACCATTACTCAACCAAAGGATAGACCTCCGAGAGATATATTGATCATTCATCAAAAGGATTCTACATTAGCATGGTTCGACGGAGCATGACAAAGAGATGACAACTGGTGTGGTGCAGGTGGTGTAATAAAAACTTTGGATGCTACAGTCATAAGATGGACCTTCAATTGTGGCAGAGGAACCAATACAAGAGCATAACTCATAGGAGCATGGGCCACACTCATGTTAGCAGATCACTGGTCAATACCTTGCATCCATGTATTGGGAGATTCAAAAGTAGTTATCGAATGGCTTTTAAACAAAGGCAGACTTCAGGTAAGCTCAGTGGAAGGATGGAAAGCTAGAATAAAATCTTTATCAAAGAAATTTTAGTTTATTAGCTACCAACATATATACATAATTTTTAATACTGACGCAGACACGCTATCAAAGAAGGTCATTGAAGAACCAGAAGACACTTTATCTTATTATCAATGGACTAATGGAGCAGAAGGACCTAGGAGACAGATTAGAATCCATTAATCAATTTGGGGTGGTATTTTAGAATCCATTAATCAATTTGGGGTGGTATTTTATTGATCGGGAGTATAGTTTATATATATTTTGTAATTTGAGAATTATAGTTTTTGTTTTTTTTGGTAATGTCTAGCTTATTTTGTAATTTGGGAGTTATAGTTTTTGTTCTTTTTGGTAATTTCTAGCTTAAGTTTTGGACTTTGAGCATATCTGAGACTAGTAGTTATTCATCCTTTTGAGATTGTAAGCATGGTACATAATCCCACAAAAGTGAACTGTCCATGTCGTAGTCAGACTTTTACAGTTCTGTTTTGTCATACTAAAAGCCCACTCTCTTTTTCTTTCCCACTGAATGAATGCTCTGGCTGTGCTAGCACTGTGTTTGCTCAAGGTAATCACTGTGTTTGCTCAAGGTAATTAAGAGCATTCAACAAAAATGTTATGAATGCAGTATAAAGGTAATTAAGAGCATTCAACAAAAATGTTATGAATGCAGTATATGTTGGGATTTATATAGTTGGATCTATGAATATTGTACAAGTTGGGATATACATGGTTTTAAAGTTTTATGGTTGTACTTTCATAAATGAACGAATTTCCTTATCTCATATGTGAAATAACTGAACAAATTCAACAGCTGCTCAACAAGTGTTCAGTAGTTGCATTTTCATCGATGAAAATAATGATATCAACAGGGTTTCTTATCTCACATTCAAAGACAATTAGCCCTGTAAAATGCTATATCAATAACCCACTTCATCCGGTTCTTTACAGTCATAAATATTCTATCAAATATCCATCTCCTTCCACACTGATGACTGGAGCTAGGATCACTGGAGTTATGAGAAGAAATAGCGCTGCAAACAGCATGGGGAGAGAAAACTCATTTAGGGCTGCAGTCGAACCTGTGCTTAAAACTGGGACATCCAGTGACGAGACACCAATCTCACTAGCAATGTTTCATTTTTTGAATGCAAAAGTTATTGCTGCTACCACTCTTCTACATTTATTTTTTTTCTAAAATTGTTTTTCGTTGTAATTTTCATGTATATCAGAGAAGCCAGGTTGGGTAGGGCAGATTTTTGTGTTCGACTATGTTTTTGAAAGGGTTATTTATAAAAAGAATTTTTATTTCTGTGTGTGCTTTATACATTAGATTTTGATCTCCTTATTGTGCTGTGTTTAATAGCTTTGGTTTTGCTTCTCTGTGCTGTGCTGGTACCAGTTTATAGATTATTTTAATTTCTGATTTATCAAAAGTGTGTGGAGAGGTATCCAATTTTCCTTAGACAAATCTTCTTAAGCTTAAAATTTTTAGACCATTCAAAATTTAAGTAAATGTTTAAATCTGGACAAAAGGTTTACACCTTTAAAGGATTTGATTATTTGAAAGTTGAGTAAATCTGAGATTAATTTGAGTGAAGGTTTAAACTTAGTAAATTTGATTGTCTGAAAACTTGAATACTTAAATCTAAGATTAAGATGAATTTCTGCTCTTATTTTTTGTGGATAACTCATTACAAAAATTACAATCCACTCTATACTCAGAGCTGTAAAATGCACCTCTCTGCATAATTATGTTTTTTATGCACATGAGCAGTGCAAGCTTCAAGCCTTAGTGTTTATGTTTCCCTTTTAATGATAACCTTCATATCTGGTTGCAGCTGAGGTGGGTTTACATGACAATCATAATCGGTACGATAGGTCAGAGCCACGATCCACAGGTCACTTGGGCTGTCACAGGCATCGTCGTCAGTGCCTGGATTTCAAAAGCTTTGAAAGTGTTGCTCAACCAGAGACGCCCGTCTTCAGCAGTTGGTATAAGGGCAGATCCAGGGATGCCATCTTCACATGCGTATACACTTTTATATACAGCTGTGTACTTTGCACTGGCATGTAAGTATATCTTTCTTCTGTGACATAGTTTCATAAGTTACATTGCTTACTGGTGTCAAATGTATTTAATGCTTTTAGATCTTGCTTTTCCATTCAATAAAGTTTTAAAGATGAGCAATCCTTAAGCACAATCCAGATTTTGAATCATTGATATGTTTGCAAATGGGCAGAATCATACACAGTGAAAACATCGCTCATTCAAAATTCTACCCATTTCCAGCAGCATAGAAAATGTTTGGATTTTCCGCAGATTCTTACTCTCTAAGCCTGTCCTGAGACATTCAATGTCTTCATTGACCAAAAATAGTGATTTTATATATAAATCGGCTCAATGAAATCTTGTCAATACGCAGAAGGTTTGCAATACGGTTTTACATAAACTCCTTTGAGCTGTCCAATTCAAAATTGGCACTTTTCATGTGCTTTCGCCTGCTGGCCGACTGCTAGTCTCCCTTAACCTTGAATATAATTTTTATTTATTAGCAATACCATTTCACTTCATTCTACCGGTGATGGAGCAGATACTGGTTGATTTCTTTTCTTTTTCAATATTTTATTTCATAGTTTAGATTTCTGCTATCATTGCTTTGGCAAATATGCATGTGCTGAAGTATATAGAAAATGATATTGTTTAGCCCATGAGAACAATCACACACTCCACTATAAAAGCCACTAAAATCTCATCTTCCTTCAATAATTTACCCATCACCACCAGTGCTCACAAAGCAAATATGCATGTGCTCAAGTATATAGAAAAGGATATTGTTGAGCCCATGATAACCATGGACACTCTACTGCTCACAAAACAAATATGCATGTGCTCAAGTATATAGAAAAGGATACAAAGCAAATATGCATGTGCTCAAGTATATAGAAAAGGATGTTGTTGAGCCCATGATAACCATGGACACTCGACTGGAAAAGCCACTAAAATTTCATCTTCCTTCAATAATTTACCCATCTTCACCATTGCTTACAAAGCTACTATGCATGTGCTGAAGTATATAGAAAAGGATATTGTTGAGCCCACGAGAACCATGGACACTCCACTATAAAAGCCATTAAAATCTCATCTTCCTTCAATAATTTACCCATCACCACCACCACTCTTAAGTCTTTATAGAGCTACAATTATTCTTCATATGAAGCTTCCTTTTCACTATGTCTAGTAGATCTAGACATACATATTAACTTACCCATCACCACCACGACTCTTTAAGTCTTTATTGAGCTACAATTCCTCTTCATATGAAGCTTTGTCTTCATGTCTAGTCTTCATATGAAGCTTTGTCTTCATGTCTAGTGGATGTAGACATACATATGAGAATGCTTTCTATGTAGGCCCTAATCAATACTCTCTCCATCACAAACAACTTATATGTCTGCAATTGTCCTAGGATGTCATAATGTAAGGTAGCTAGAGAGGTAGTGGGGGGGCCCAGAGGGCCCATAGTGATAATAGTGGAGGTCAGGGCCCAGAGGGGCCCATAGTGATAATAGTGGAGGTCATTCAATGGGCAGTGGACTAGGTCCACTATATTATTAAATAAGACCCACTCTGTAGTTATTATAATAAATGAGTAGTTAAATATAATAAATGTAAGAGGATCTCTCTAGAAGGTTCTACTTCTTAGAAGATTCCTCCTAGAATGTTCTTAGGGTGATGGTAGCACCATATAAAGATATTCAAGCAATGTAATGAGAGACATGAAGAGAAGCATTGCATTTGGAGCAGAGCTCAATAGGAGGAAGCCCCCCTAGAAGCAGAACATGAGATCCCTTCCATAATAGGATCCATTGTACCTGTTGCCCCACCAAGGGTTTGATGGTAATAAAAGAGATTTTGTATATTGTTCTTGTATATCTATTGTGGTGTTTCTTTTGACCCAGCCTTTGATCTTAACAATTGGTATCAGAGCACTTTCATTGGGCAGACATTATAGAAAGACCGAATACAAGAAATTACCACAATAGATATATATAAGAACAATATGCAAAATCTCCTTTTATTACCATCAAACCTTTGAGGTAGAGCAACACCATACAACGGATCCTACTATGGAAGGGATCATCCCCTGTTCACTTTCCTCTTCGAGGGGGCTTTCTTCCTATTGAGCTTTCATCGCCAAATACAATACTTCTTCATGTCTCATTACATTGCTTGAATCTCTTTGTATATAGTGCTACCATCACCTAAGAACATTCTGTGAGGAGGAATATTCTAGAAGTAGAACCTTCTAAGAAGTCCTCCTTACATTTATTATATCTAATACTTCATTTATTATATCCAACTACCATAGTGGTCTTATTTAATAATATAGTAGACCTAGTCCACCCTACATTGAATGACTCCTCCACTATTATCACTATGAGCCCTCTTCCACTACCTCCTCTAGCTACCTTACATTCCATCTCCTTATGAAAGCTTGTCCTCAACGCTTAATGTACAACCATACCAGGTCCCATGGATAATTGTGGACTATAATGTAAGAAGACTAAGAACCAAGGTCCCATGTAGAAAGGAACCACTGGCAGTCCAACCACCATTGTAAGCTCTGGGTCCCATGTCCAAGTGCTATGTGAACTCCTCATGGAAGATTTTAAACCCACAACCAACTTCAAATGATGCTCCAAAGATCCATTACACTCATCATGTGGATCCAAATAAGAAGATCCATCCACATAGTGGAAAAGTATCATAGTGCATCCGGGAGGAATAATAACTAATCAGAGAATATGCGACCTAACAAATAACTATCTCTTGATGTGGGATATTGATTTTCTCTACAGAAGTTGGAGTGGAGTCATCA
This sequence comes from Picea sitchensis, assembly GCA_010110895.2. Lineage (NCBI taxonomy): Eukaryota > Viridiplantae > Streptophyta > Pinopsida > Pinales > Pinaceae > Picea > Picea sitchensis. Next base: position 80,282 of record SNQJ01S0000927.1, read on the forward strand.
AATAAAAATATGGAAGTTATTGTCATCCTTAAATAACAACTATCAATATACCAATTATCACAATCATCCTCAAAATCATACCAAGTATATATTTCTTGATTATATTCATCCCCAGGCTCTCCATAAGAAATCTCTCCCTCAAGACAAGTTACTAAATGAATCTTGAATACTGTGAAAATTATCATTGAGGCCATTTGTGAGACTACCATGAGGGTCAGTTCTGAGGCCATGTGTAAATGCATCCAATGTGTGAAACAATTGGACTTTGAATGATTCAAAAAAATTTCTCTTATTTTGAGAAGAAACTTCCATCTGAGCACCCTATGAACGCTTTCTTCTGTCCTTGTACTGCCAATTTAAAAACCCCAAAAATAGAACAATAAGTTACAATGTAAAATCACGGTTTTTTCAAATAAAACCCTAAAAAATCACCGGGTTAAAATGCTCATAACTTCACTTCCTGCACTCCGTTTCGGCTGATTTTTGAAATTGGTGGAAATTGTGAGAGGAACTCAGATATGTAATTTGTTTGAGAAAATTCGGCCTCCAACTGCAACATAAATAAAAAAAAAAAAAAAAAAAAAAAAAAAAAAAAAAAACCCTCAAAAATTCCTTGCGTAGATTTTAAACTTCAATATCTTGACTTTCTTGACTGCTGCATATTTTTTTTTTAATTTGGTGTTTTATGAGAAGAAATCAGATCAGATAACCCTTTTCCAGAATTTTGCACGTAAATATACCTGAAACTTTACACAAGGTCTCTTTTTTCCTAAAAAATTTGCAAAATAAAAATATTTGCCCACACATTCCTCTCAAAGAAAGTGCTCTAATACCAATTGTTAAGTACCTATCAGATCTGCAAATATACTTAAAATAAACTCAAGAATAAACCATGAACACAAGAAATATCCAAAACCCTTTGAGGTAGGGCAACACCGCATAATGGATCCTATTATGGAAGGAATCCCTTCCTACTAATTTGCCTCTTTGAGGGGCTTCTCCTATTGAGCTTTCATCACCCAAATACAATACTTCTTCATGTCTCATTACATTGCTTGAATCTCTTTATATAGTGCTACCATCACCTAAGAATATCTCTAGAGGAGGAATCTTCTAGAAGTAGAACCTCTAAGAAGTCCTCTTACATTTATTATATATCTAATTACCCATTTATTATATCTAACTACCATAGTGGGTCTTATTTAATAATATAGTGGACCTAGTCCACCTTACATTGAATGACCTCCACTATTATCACTATGGGCCCTCTGGCCCCCCCCACTACCTCTCTAGCTACCTTACACATAATCATACACCATGGCATCAAAGATTGCAACTGATAAGGGTTTGGTATTTGGGGCTGAGAAGTTGGTGAAGATATTAATGTTGTTGATGAGCATATGTGAGAAAGGGTTTCAACATAGCGCTAAAAAAATGAATGATGGACATACCTCCTATGGTCGTCAAACTAGATGGATGGACATGGTGCAACAAACATCCTATTGGAGGACATAGACTCTACAAAGAAAATGCCTTACAATATAATAACACCTATAATTTAAAAATTAGCAAAATTATTGATAAGTTGATGACACTATCACATAAATCCAAACACCTAATTTGGAAATGTTTATTGTTAGTGCTAGTTTGAATAATTAAAAAAATAGTTTTGTTTCCCTCAAATGGAGTGAAAGATTAAAAAAGGCACATCGAGAAAGTGTATGATTGTTGGAATATGAATGGTGGTGTATGCATTGTTAGGTTAGGGATGAATAACTCCATGCATTAGGTTTCATTAATAAGATCCATATATAAATACATTGATATGACATTTCATTTCACAGGTCCGATGACTGCTCCTATTCACCTATGACTCTTCACAATTCTCAATTACAATATTTACAAGACATCAATCCCTAGGATTAAATATCTAACATTCCCCTACTTAATCTGAAGGGATGTTTGTGAATCAAAGCATCTTTCTAAACTTTTCAAATTTTCTTTTCCAAACACTTTGGTGAAGATGTCTACAATTTTCTCACTTGTGGAACAATGTATCAACTAAATGGTCTTGGCCTCTACGTGATGTCGAATCAAAGAGTAATTTGTGTTGATGTGCTTTGTTCGATCATGGAATCTAGGATTCTTGGCCAACTTGATTGTATAAGTGTTGTCAATCAAAAGTGGAGTAACATTCACATGTTTCTCCCACAAATCCTCTAGTATATTCCTGAGCCACAAAATCTCCTTTGTTGTCTCAGTAGCAACCACATATTATACCTATGTAGTGGAATCTACTGGAATAGATTGTTTGCGTGATCTCCAAGAGATAGCTACTGAATCTTGATCCAAGACTCATGAGGTATCCTAAACTAGACACTCCATTATCCTTATCCCCATCAAAATATGAATCTATATGTCCAACTAGTTTCAAGTCCTCCTCCTTAGAGTATTTGACCCCAAATTATTGATTTCCCTTCAAGTACCTTAGAACTCTCTTTGTAGGACACCAATTTCCTTCACAATATTTTTGCATGAACCTAGAAAGGATCCCAACTGCAAATGGAATATATGGTTTGGTAGTAGTAAGATAGATAATACTCCCCACAAGTTGTCTATATTTAGTTGCATCCTCAAATTCATTCCCTTATTTTGACGTTAGCTTCAAATTTTGCTAAATTGGAGTAGAGAGAATATTACAATCAACCCTGCCAAATTTGTTCAACAATTTTCCAATGTAATTCTTTTTGGGAGATGAATACATACTTTGGATTACGATTTAATTCAATACACAAGTAGTAGTCAAGTTGTCCCATGTCTGTCATCTCAAAAACCTTCTTCAATTCTTTCTTTATGGATACAATATATGCTTCATTGTTTTCTATTATCAAAACATTATCTACATACACCACATGATATACAACAATTTTTCCAACTTTCTTGACAAACAAAGTTACATCATCAAGATTAAAATGCTTGAAATTGATCTTCAAAAGATTCTCAATTAGATTTTCATACCATGTGTGAGGTGCTTGCTTTAAGACATACAAAGTCTTGATGAACTTGCCTGCCTTATTTTCTTGACCCTTCACAACAAATCCTTCTGGATGAGACATGTGACATCCCCCAAAAATAAAATATTTTTATTTTTGTGTGCTGGAAATTTATTTCCGTTTTTGGCAAATTTGAATTTGGAATTTTTTTTGCCATTTATGGCAATTTTGAATTTAATAATTGTATTTAATTATTGTGACTGTTGGGCAGAGATCTGTTTGGACTCAATTAACTATTTGACTATGACACTTGTATCACAATAGAATATTTATATTAACTGCAGGAGGACAAATGGAACAACCATGTTAAAAATCAACTGACCATGACTCCATGAGTGGGGAACAAGTTGGAACTGCCTCTGGGTTGATGATTACAAGTGGAAAATCAGAGATTTGGCCACTGGTAGCCCCTGAAAATTAGGGATTAAGAAAGCTGCGAAAATCCCCAAAGGAGGGAAAAGATCTGGGCAAAAAAAATGGATAAATAACATATGCGAGGAGGCAGGACGCTGCCAAGTATGCTGGGAAAGGATTTCTGAGTTCTCTTGCTGTTATGAACACTGCGGATTGAGTGTGAGGCAAGAGGAGCTTGCTGAAACAGAATCGCCTTGCTATTATGAGCACTGTTGAGTAAGTGTGAGGCAAGAGGATAACTGTTGGAATTAAAGGACATTGCTGAGGAGGAGTTTCCAAGTTCGCCCTCATGGATTCATGGTCAGGCTAGGAGGTGAATCAGGCAAGTGACTTTGGCTGCCCTATTCTACGGTTGGGAGGAACGTGGTTGTTCCCTTTGTCTTCTTGTGGATTGGATTCATATATGTTGATCTACCCCTCTCGATTATGAATGGCTATGTTTTTATTTCGATGTCATATTAAATCCGAACTCGAATGATGTCCATTCTCTGTCTGAATGATTTTTCTGATGCATTGTATTGATTAAATCAGAACTGTAATGTTTTCCATTTTTGTTTGTTGTGAAGAATATATGTGAAGGAAATATGTAATTATATTTCTATAAGTAAGTAAGGAAAGGAGGAGATTAACGACAATGAGGCAAATCCTCTCTGTAGATAAATCCCCAAGAAACCAAACTCAGATCCCTTGGAACATCATTTATAATGACCAATCTCGGATGGAATGATATTCTTAATCATGTATTTACAAAGATGCATAGATCTAGTACTGTTGACGTTTGATGCATTGATTAAAAGAGGCTCTAAGTGAATATTATAGAATTTACCTTATACAAAAATTTTTATCCTTCTGCCCTTCTGTGCGTGTAAAATTCCTAAGTCCTTAGGCTTTCGAAATTTTGTTAGGTAAAGGTATATCGTGTCCTTCTACACCTTCAGTCTCCCAGAAACGAAAGTAAGAGTTCGCCCAGAAAACAAAAATCAAGAGTACCCGCAAAGGATAAAGAGCAGGGAGTGATGAAAATAGTGTGAAGAGTTACAGTAGAAGCAAAGTACTCTCTTCCTTTGCGTTTTGATTGAATTATTACCTTAATTCTTTTCAACAGGAAAAATTAGTCCAACTTTCTTTTCGCCTTTCGGAGGTTCGTGTATATTGATGTATGGATTCTGAACTCGCGAAGTCCAAACCCCGAAACCCTGAAGCTTCCAATTTTCGCATTTCAGAAGTTGGTTACATAAGAGGTTTGGGGCACTTGAACTCATGAAGTTCCGAACCCTGAAACCCCGAAATGTGGGTCCCACCTTCTCTTTTTCGCATCTCTTTGGAAGTTTGTTTATGCTGGATGTTTGGCATTTGAAACCCCGAAGCTTCCACTTTTCGCATTTCGGAAGTTGGTTACATAAGAGGTTTGGGGCACTTGAACTCACGAAGTTTCGAACCCCGAAACCCCAAAATGCGGGTCCCACCTTCTCTTTTTCGCATCTTTCCGGAAGTTTGTTTATGTTGGATGTTTGGCATTTGAAACCCTGAAGCTTCCACTTTTTGCATTTCAGAAGTTGGTTACATAAGAGGTTTGAGGCACTTGAACTCACGAAGTTCCGAACCTCGAAACTCCGAAGTGTTGGTCCCACATCCTTTCACCTTTCAGAATTTGGGAGTTGTTGTGTGTTGTTATTTGGTAGTTGCAAACCCCGAAACCCTGAATCCCGAAATCCCGAAGTGTTGTCCCACATCCTTTCACCTTTTCGGAATTCAGGAGTGGTTGTGTGTTGTTGTTTGGTTTTTGAGAACCCCGAAATCCCGAAATGTTAGTTCCTTCCTTTTTCGCAATACGGGAATTATTGTATGTTGAGTATGAAAACCGTGAAACCCGAACCCCGAAATCCCGAAATGCGGGTCTCACCTTTTCCCTTTACGCATTTCGGAAATTTGTTTATGTCGATGTTTGGACACCGGAACTCGCGAAGTTCCGAACCCCGAAATCCTGAAGTGCAGGACCCACCTTTCCTTTTCCGCATTGCGGAGGTTTGTATATGTTGTTGTTTGGGCACTTGCACTTGCAAAATCCTGAACTCCAAATTCCTGAAGTATTGATCACCTTTCGCAATTTTGGGAATTGTTGTGTGTTGATGATTGACTTTTGTATTCACGAAATCCCTAACCTTGAAACCCCGAAGTGCTTGGCATCTTTTCGCAATTTCGGGAAATGTTGTGTGTTGATGTCCGACTCTTGTACTCACGAAACCCCGAATCCCAAAACCCTGAAATGCTGGCCCACAGTCGTTCCGTATTTCAAATTTCGGCAAACAATAGGGTCCTTTGTTTTATTCGGCACTTGTGATCACTGAAACCCGATTGACCTCTGTTTCTTCACAAAGCTGTAGGAACATAGTAGAAATTATTGTTATAGGAACAACTCAAATACTGTAGTGAATGGACTGGTAGAAAACGTTGGAGGATCTTCATCCGGGATAGGAGTATAATAATAACAGTTCATATTACAGGTCACTATGTATGGGGCATGACCAATATCTAATTATTATATGGAGAAGATATAGATATATGCTTAATTGTAGGTGGAATTAAGTACAGATGTTAATAGAGAGTTAAAACGAATTTTCTATAGGAAAATGATAATATTCGCCTTTACGTGCGCACATAGCAGACAATCAAGTCACCTACTGTTTGAGCAGTCATGAAGATCTAGACTTGAAAACACAAGCGTAACTACGTGTGCAGAACTGATTACTTTGACAATTTCTCGTTCGAAGTAAACTAGACTAGTGTAATAATGCCATTATGGATCGAATTGAATCTTACCTTCTCTTAAATTCTACGCTTAAACAAAATTGAATTATGTCATAGATTTTTTTTTTTTTTATGGTAAATTTGAGGTTCATTACAAGACATGTAGACATTCTCTTTCAAATATCCATTTAGGAAGGTTGTCTTCACATCTATGTGATGAATCTTCCACCTATTTTGTGCTACCAAAGTTGACAATGCACGAATGGTATCCCATTTTTTTGTAGGGGAAAAAGTATCCTCATAGTCTATGCCTTATTTCTGTGAAAATCCTTTCACCAGAAGCCTCACTTTATCCTTTTCAAGTGAGCCATCTGATTTGTACTTGTTCTTGTAGACCCAGCTGTAGCTAATTAGTTTGGTTCCAAATGGAGGATCCACCAACTTCCATGTCCCATTCTTTATGAGAGCATCATACTCCTACATAGCTTCTTTCCACTCATAATGAGAAACAACTTCTTCAAAGGAAGTTGGTTTAAATTTAATAGATAAATTAAATTCAAAATCATATGAAACATCCATATCATTGACATTACCTAAATCTGAGTTATATACATCATGTCCATCATCTTGTCTTGTTGAACTTCTCGTTCCTGTCTTTCCAGCCTCATAAGGATGAACAATTTCAAGTTTCTTTACAAGTCACTTTGGAAATTTTTGTGATGTTCTAGGTTTCTCAATTGATTGAGATGGTGTTGCATTCCCATCAATGTTAATATTTTCAATCCTCTCATTCACATCATCTAATTGGACTTCATGTTCCGACGAAGTGGTTGGATCTTCTACATGAGGGGGAGATGGAACTTCAAAAGGATATTCCAAAGATTGATCCAAGAAATAGATCCCCCCTTCAAGATGTGGAATCTCATTATCAAACTTGTGATATGTCTTTACATGGGTGAATTTATCCATATGATCAAGATTCCACTCAACAATCTTGTCATTCTTAGTGGATTCAAGAGAAAACACATCTTTGGAAAGAATGAACCTTTTTTTTACCTTATTGTAAATACAATATGACTTGGTGGTATTCGAGTACTCCAACAAGATGCACTTTCAATTCCTTGCACCTAATTTATTTCCTTGCTCCTTATGAATTAAGGCACGACACGTGGAATAAAAAAACCTAAGATGTCTCACTAAAGGAATGTGGTTATACCACATTTCATAAGGATTATTGTTCCCAAGATGATGATATGGACTTCTATTTCTCACATATACTACACGTAGATTTGTATCAACCCAAAACATCAGCTTCACATTCTTGAAAAATAACATTGAATGTTTCATATTCAAGAGTGTCATGTTCATTCTTTCTTCTGCACCATTCTATTGATGATTGCATGTAACAATGGTTTGATGTTTGATTCCATGTTGGTGGAGATAGTTTTCAAACTCATTAGAAGTATATTCCCATCCATTATCAATACGAATAGTAGTAATACTAAATTATGCTTCATTTTCAATACATGCATGAAAATTTTTAAATGTTTCAAATCCTTGAGATTTATGTTTCAAAAAATAAACCCAACACATCCTAGTGTAGTCATCGGTAAAAGTCATGATATATTTATTACCAAAATAAAATGCAACATGCATGGGGCCACATAAATTAGAGTGTATCAACTCTAGTTTTCTACATGGTTTCAAAGTGGAATCATGAAAAGGTTGCTTGCTATGTTTACCAAGGGTACAATCCTCACATTGCTTCAAATTACTTGGAATGGTAGGAAAACTAGAAACACCATTTTTTTTGAACATATGAATACTATCAAAGTTGATGTGCCCAAATATAGCATGCCACAAGAGACTAGAAGACAATATACCTTGATCATAATCATAAAGGTATGCAAAATTATTTGCCTGTGCATATTGTTGAAATTTTGGCATGCTTGTTTAACCATACACAATGTCACATAATTGTCACCCAACCATAGACATTCACATATTCCACCCCCGAGCACACTATCCTTTACTTAGAATAATTCTGGCAAGCCTACTCAAGAACCAACAGATAAAACCCAACTGCTAACTGCAACAACAACTCAAGACAAGTAAAACGCTCCTTATCCAAGGGTAGCACACAAGACAAAGAGTCTCCATATCCACATAACAAGTACCATACACAACTGCATCAATTGTAGCTGCAATACTCTCTCAAGATTGTGCCATACTTAGCCAGAATATCACCAAGAGTATCACCAAGAATATCACTTGATATTGCTAGAGAGAGACCAAGACCAAGAGATGACCATACACCCTTATCCCTCCTTGCAGTTGCAATTGTAGGTATCCACAATACTTTCACTCTCACTGGGTGTACAAATGAGCTAAAACATCCTGCATTTATATTAATTTTTCCAATGACATTTCTAGCTGGGCCGACCTGACTTTCTAGTAATTATATTTTCTATTTATCTTTTTCTTGTGGAGCCGACTTTTCTTTCTGGAAGATAATATTATAATATTATTTATTCTGCTAGGCCAACTTGTATTCCAGGGTTTCCACACATCTTTTTAATGGTTCACTTTCTTCCGGAATATTCTCCGCATCTAAGAAAGGTCATCTAGGAGGGAAAGATCTTCCTGCAACTACCAAAAAATAAACACTCCCTCTTAGCTAGGGAGGCATATTTCACGATGTATTTATCTATTAGTCCACTAAATACTTTGCAATCAACTGGTAGCACACAACCGTTGCAATGCCATCGGTAGATCGAATCGTCTGTTATAGTCTCTGCAATCAAGTAGCATTCAACTACTCCCAATGTGAATTGGTAGTCTCCATGGAAATCAGATAGTATCACAAGACTACTACAATACCATCTAGTAGAACATGACTGTGTCGATCCATAGTAGGACATAACTACTATCTAGTGGTACAAAACCACTCCAAGTAGCACGCAACTACTATCTAGAGACGCAATGTCTCTCTCATGCAATCAAATCATCATGCAATACAACAGTCTCTATGATTATGAAAAAATCAACTAGTGGCACACAACCACTACAATATGCCCTCATCCATAATCAATGAATCATAGTCTGCCAGCTCTATGACTATGCAACAATTAGCTAATACCACACAACTACTACAATATTCCCTCAGCCATAGTTAGGATCCGTATGACTATGCAACAATCAACTAGTAGCACACAACTACTACAATATTCCCTCAACCATAGTCATACCTATGATTATGCAACAATCATATAGTAACAAACAATTACTACAATACACCATCAACCATAATCATATTCGATGTCTCTATAACTATGCAACAATCAACTAGTAGCACACAACTACTACAATATGCCATCATCCATAGTTATAGTCTCATCCAATAGCACGTAGCTACTCCCATAGCCCTCACGACTATGAATCTGATGTTTCTTCTCTCATCAAGTCTGACAGTGCATTACCCCCTTAGTCACAAGACTGATCCAGGGAACACTTGGCTAGAGGGGTTAGCTGGCATGAGAAGAAACAACACACCTTCCTCTCAACAAGAGTGGACATTCTGCACCTCGAGTCTTTCCGCTCTTAGTCAAATCAACATGAATAATAGGAGAAAGACTGTTCCTGGGCCATTCACTGTAAATGTGTTGAACCTACACAAAATAGATCTAGATAGAAAATACTACACACATTTCCAGAGATAAATTGAGAAAGAAGAAGAAGGAGATAAAGAATGGAAGAATTCTCATTAACCGTAATGAATAATGAATAATTTACACATGATATACTCTGTATAACTCAATTAATGTGCATTGGAGGAGAACCAATGCACCATAGTAGTGGTCTAGAGACATTTGGACACACGCCTGTAGTTACAGGAGTGAACTGCCACCTAGTTTAGTCTCAAACAAAGCACTAGTGGGAGGGAACTGCCACCTAGTTTAGTCCAAGGAAGAAGTGTAGTTGACCCATGTCCGTCATAAAGCACCTGTCATGTAGAATCCTCTTGACTGGAGAAATTGTTGAAGTCGAGCAACCGGTGATCATCAAACATCAACATACATAACTAAGAGTAAAAGTGAATCAACCATCTTGAGCATGTAGACATTTGGGTCTGATTTGCAGCATACAAATTTATGTGACAACAGGTAGGAATCCATCTTGTTATACCATGCCCTCAGAGCCTGCTTGAGGCCATAAAGAGACTTCTTCAGTCGACATACCAAAGATGAGTCCTACATAAATCCCTAGGGCTGATCCCTATAGATCTCCTCAAAGAGATCACCGTGAAGAAATGAATTCTTCATGTCCATCTGATGGACTTCCCATCCCTTGGTTGTCACAATGGCAAGTGCCAATCGTATGGAATCCATCTTCGCTACTGGAGCGAAGGTCTCATCATAGTCAATACCATGCACTTGTTGAAAACCTTTGGCAACAAGCTTGGATTTGCATCTGCTAATCTGTCCATCCGCTGTGCTCTTGGTCCTGTAGACTCATCTGCATTTGACAAGTTTCATGCGAGAAGGAAGGGGAACCAGATCCCAAGTTTGGTTCTCGAGGAGGGATTTGTACTCCTCCTGCATGGAGGATTCCCAAAAGGGATTTCCAACAGCCTCGCCATAAGACTGTGGACTTGAATACTGAACCAAGAAAATATGACTGGAGGGAAATGGTTCAGTGGTAATGAGTGCAACATGAGGCTCCTCGAAATCAGATCAAGTCCTCCTAGTATCGGCTGGATCACCAACGAGATCCCTTGCATCCTAAAGAGTAGTCTGTGCCCACTTGGGCCTCTGCTATGGCTTTGAAATTTCATTTGGATGCTCTGACTCTGCATATGATTGTACTGACTCTGAATTTGAATCATCTGAGTGGTCTGAATCTGAATTCTCATCTGAAGAAGAGTTGACATGTGCATTCTCATCATCTCGGGCACGTGGAAGAATGAAGGTGTCTGCATGCAGCTGCTAAGGTACATGCGAGACACTTTCCTTGAATTGGACACTTCGCTCAATGATGAGTCGGTCCTAGGAAATATCAATAAGTCTATATCCCTTCACACCGTTGGGGTATCCAAAAAAAATACACTCAGTGTCCCAAGACACATAAAGACGAGGAGAACATGTCTCATGTTCCATATGCAAGTGAAGTTGGTAGTTTGATGTATGCAATGGTCTGTACTAGACCGGACATTGCACATGTAGTGGGAGTTTTGAGAAGGTATATGTCAAAACCAAGGAAGGAGCATTGGACAACAGTAAAAATGGTTTTCAGGTATTTACGTGGCACTGCTAGCTATGGATTGTGCTACCAAGGAAGATCGATATTGGACATAGTGTTGGATATGCATGGCTTTGTAGATGCAGACTGGGTTGGAGATCTACTAGTGCGTATGTGTTTAACCTGTTTAGAGGAGAAATAATTTGGATGAGCCAAAGACAGGTTGTAGTGGCACTTTCAACTACAAAAGCTGAATACATGGTAGCCAATCATGCAAGTAAGGAACCAGTATGGTTACAAAGATTATGTTCAGATATTGGGCTGGTACAACAAGCCGTAAGGATAGATTGTGAAATTCAGAGTGCAATTTTTCTGGCGAAGAACCCAACTTATCATTCAAAGAAAAAGCATATTGATATTCAATATCACTTTGTGAGAGACATGATTGAATAAAAGAAAGTATTGCTGATGAAGTTGGACACTTTGAAGAATGTTGCAGATCCATTAACAAAATTTGTGAGCACTGATAATTTTTCTTGGTGTAGAGGATCCATGGGCATTGTTGCCTTGGATTATTGACTATGTAACCCTGTAACCCCCTGTATGCAAAGAAAAAAACAAGTGGGAGAATGTTGGGTATGTGTTATATTATTTTCATGAGTAGTAGTGTCTGTGTTGTGTCGGACGGAGAATGTTGGGTATGTGTTATATTATTTTCATGAGTGGTAGTGTTTACAGTGCGTCGTATTACCACAAGGGTGTTGAAACACTAAAGCAACTAAGATAAGAATCAGCTTGTTTATAAGCTAAATAATTTATGCCTTTAATCACTCATTATTAAGATTTCTTCATGTGTCATCAACCAACACACAACATATACGCTAGAGTAAAGATCATCACCACACATAAAATACAATACGTAGATAGATCTTCACTTAGAAACCCATAAAGGAGAAAACCTCTTCTTCCTCAAAATGATAAAGCGTATTCTTTTCTCGTTTCCTTTCTGCAGACATCATTTACAATGAAAGCACCAACCTTTCAATGTGAGGTCGCTACTTCGCTTTAATAAGCTGCAAATTGTCTGAGAGCTCCAACTCTCTCTCGATTTCTAGCATCTACTAGAAGGAAGCACTAACTTCCCTAAGATTCCAACACTAACCGGATGGAAGCACCAACTTCCTGATTATTACAGCACCAACTGGATGGAAGCACCAATCCTAGCCATACTGTCTTCAACCTGCATAACAGAGAATACCTGCTCTCCCTAGCACCACCTTGCCACTCTAGTTTCTCGTCAAACTGCATGGAAGCTACACCTCCTCGTGTTCAAGCACCCACTTGAACTTCGAGGACAACAACCCTCCCCGAAAGAACCTCCCAACCTCCTAGAATATGAATGAATAACAAACATTCCAACTTTACGAGCAAGTCAGCCCATACCAATTTTACTTGTTCTCAGAAATCTTGCTTCGGGCCTTTGCTCTATCTTTCACTTTTGTCACAAATTTCTATCGCTTTGCTCATTTCTATCGCTCATTCCGCTTCCGCTTCCTCATTTCACTTGTCCTTTTCCTCCAATACTCATATGCGCCCATTTCATCTCTCTCAGATTCCAATCTCAATTTCTATCCCTTAACCTTCCTTTCTCCTTTCTTACTATTTCATTCTTTTTCATACATGCACGACCAACCACATACAATGTCATTCGTTTTCTTTTATACATCATGCCTTGACGATTCCACTACCCATATCCTTCGGCAAGAACAACGACAACCGCCCTCAAGAATCAATCATCAGCCATCCGAACCGCTTAATCCACTTTCTTCATAATGAGTCCGCTTCACTAACATGTTAAATCATACCAGCCGTTTAATCGTGGAGAGAGAACAGCGACCTCCGCATCGACGGATCCTTGCTAATCCGCTCGTGATCCACCTGGATCAACTCATCACACATTTCAATTACATGTCAAGCTTCACTTATGTGTTCGACAAAAATTCCATAGTATTGGTCGTAATCAACCATCCATATGTATCACTCTCGCCCAAATTCATTATTTATTATAAGCTCACCGCTGATATCGTGATATCAGCGATTTCGCAACTCATGCTGTAATCCTTACCATCTCCTCGACTACTTAAATCAATGAGTTTGATCAACGGCCCCTACATCTTTTCTTTCTTTAACGCACAGATCAATCGCGGAAATCGATATCGCTGATTTCGCTTCGTTGTCAAGAGATTTTGACATTGCAGCATGCCGATCCCCGATTCCCTATTCTTCATGCATAAATTCAATGGTTCGGATCACTTCTAGCTCAATGGGTCAGATTAGATCGGGATTTTGCACATCGCGACTACTCCCACTTATCCTTGTTCTTTTAAAAGGCATGCAGATTATCTCGATCCAACGATGATTGGGTCTTGTGCTTGAATCCAATGGTTACTAAGTCATCTCCACAAACATACCAATACTCACACTCCACACAGAGATTCAACGGTACAAATCATTCTTTCTTTAACGCTACGACAATTCAGAACGGTGATATCACATTTCTGTTTTGTGAATGAACACGGACTCATGAAACTCAATTTATACACCAATGTACGTGAGCATAACTCGAAGACTGCATCTCGCTTACACTGCTCATAGCATGGACGATCCCTTTATTCCTCCGGATTTCACTGCGACAAGAGAGCTTAACCTCAAGGCTTAACTCATATAGCTCAAGATCCGGACGACATCGACTTTTCTGAATTTTGAATGGGATCCAACGGCCACTGACTCTTCTCCTCCCAGACTCCTCAGATCTCGAGCTTTTCTCAAGGTATCTTCTTCCATGCTATTCTCCCCGGAAGCTTTTACATTGAATCTTTTTTATTCAACATATCTTCATTGTTGCCATTAATGACAACAACCATCGTAACACGCATTGTTCAATATTTGCCAACACCTCCCTTTGGCATTGATGGCAACACTTGCATTCAACATTCGGACTTCAACTCTCCTCTTCATTCGACAATTCAGACTCTCCTCTGCATTCAAAACATTTTTAACCGTGACTTCATTCTCCCCTTTGACATCGTCAAAGAAGAAACATTCTTCCACCGATCTTGTTAAACATACTCCCCCCGCCATCTATAAGCATTTAGGAAAACCACCTCAGATATTCAATAAGACTTCCTCGGACTTGACCTTTTTAAACACTGTGAAATTATCAAATTCCAATTTTGGACGAAGATATCCAAAAGGAGTAGCTGCTAATGGTTTAGTGAAGATATCGAATCTCGTTCTTCAAATCAAGTAAGAGTTTGTATCATCCATAGACCGTAAAGAAGTAGAAGAATAATGTATCTTCTACTTAGGTGGATAATGGAATAGATCTCGGCTTCTTACTAAGCCATGCAACTAATGAGTCACCCAAAAGAATGCTCCTCCACCGGTGCTTTTTCTCTCTTCAACACAATTTCTTGCCTACTAACATCCGAATAAGCAATTACTGAAATTCTGATTTCGAAATTACCCATATGTCATTATTCCCTTCGAGATTTAATATTCTTCGACAAATGCCAAATGACTTTTTGTTTAGATAATCGAAAACTACTTTTACCATTCCATCAACTTTGCATTATATCGATTCGGATGTCAGAATGCATGTAAGATCCATTTATCATTGAACGATATGTCCTTGATCAACATTAGTGAGATATCATCTTTGCTCAAATTTCATAAACTTTCAAACCACCATAGGTGTGCCGGGATCAGAGGAATCTTTCCATCTAGAATTTCTTCACTATCTCTTTTCCAAATATTTTTCGAAAGAAATAAAAATTCCTCATAGAAGCTTTGTTTTAATGAATCCCAAGAAAAATAAGGACAGCTTCCCCTATCAGGATTATTTCAAATTGCTTGTATAGAATTAGCAAAACCACTGACGATGATTCATTAGTACGTACCTTAAAACAATATCATCTACATAAAACTAACAACTAGTAAATCATCACCTCTCGCATTTAATATAAAGGTTAATAATAACAATACCTTTCTTTGGAACCCTTTTCTTTGTAGAAAGAAATTTTGTCTCAAATGAGTACCAAGATCGTGGTGCTTTGTTTTAGTCCTATAAAGCCTTCTTTTAGTTTAGCAAACAAATTAGATTGTCTCATTAATAAAAAATCCTTTCCGTGTTGCTCCATATATACTTCTTCCTCTAGATCTCCATTAAGAAACACCGACTTAACATCCATCCGATAAACTTTGAAGTTTTTATGACAGAATAAGCAAGAAACATTCTGATGGCTTCCAATCTTTGCCATATCGTGCAAAAGTCATCAAAGTCCTCCGACCTTCCACTTGCATATCCCCATGCACTAATCTCGCTTTATTTCTAATAACTTGTCCTTTTTCATTCATATTTTATTTCTTGAACACCCATTTGAACCTATTACATTCTTATTTTCAGGTCTAGGGACAAGCTCCTGCATTCTTTCCTTAACTGATCAAACTCTTCATTCATTGCTCTAATCCACCTTTCTTCCCGACTAGCTTCCCTCAAAATTTGTGGTTCAACTTCATAGATAAAAAGGCACATGAGATTGTTCTGTCCTTAATCGCTTCTTCTTCTAGTCTCAACTCCATTTATATCTCCACTATCTGATTTTCGTGATGATTCTTTCTCGATAATTCTCAGAGGAGATTTGCATCTTTCGCTGGACTTGTGGCCTTGAATGTTCACATTCTTCATCTCGATCCAAAATTCTCTTCTTTTCTCAGCTGGACATCCTTTGACTCGCTCTTATCTTCATCTTCAACTCAGATTCTCGCTCTTAAGGTTCATCACTGCTTATATTTCTGTTTGGAATTTCTTCATCAACTTTACATCTATACAATCAACCGGGCTTATGTAGTCTTTATTGTAGCATCTGTACTTTACTATTTGTATACCCAAGAAAATAATTTTCATCATCCCTCGCCATCATATTTAAGCAATATTTTCATCATTGTTCTTGATATAAATATGTACCTTTAAAACTTTTAAAATGTTTGATTGAAGCAGGTCTTCCAAACCAAAGTTCATAAGGGGTCTTGTCAATGTGTGTCCGAGATGACTTTTGTTAAGGATATGAACAATCAAGATGAATTGTTTCCCACCCAATATGTCCTCGAGGTATACCTCTTTCATTCATCATAGACCTTGCCATTTACTGTACTGACCTATTCTCGCTTCTACAACTCCATTGTTGTGGAGTCCTTGAATTGTGTACTCTTTGATCCCATTTTTGTCACACTTTGAAGTTTTAACTCTAATCCTCCTCTATCGTGACCTTAATGCCTTTTTTATCCTCTTCTCCTATTTGATTCTCGGCCAAAGCCTTAAACACTTTGAATTTTTCAAGTGCTTCTATTTTTCTTTCAAAAAGCAAACCCAAGTTAGTCTAGAATAACTAATCAATAATCAACATAAAAATAATTTTCAGACCTTTCTTTTCCTTGATGGTCCACATAGATCCATGTGTACTAACCATAGAGGTTTTTCTGTTGAAGGAAAGGTTTTGATTTGAATTGAGTATGAGTAAGCTTTCCTATCCGACAAGGCTTTATGCATGTAGTCATATGGCTTTGATATCTTCTAAGATCTTTTACCGCCTCCCAATGTTTTTGAGCTTGATTATGTGGATCAAAATTTAGGTGCCCAAGTCTCCTATGCCACACAAACCAACTTTTCATCATAATTCTCTTGCTGCATTCTACCTGTTCTTCTTTTAAGACATAGACATCATTTTCTCGCTCTTATACCTTTGCAACTAGCTTACCCGAATCCATTGCATTTGGATTTTTACAAATTTTAGAGGTAAAAAACAACTTCACATCCTCTACAAAGACTTGACTGACATCAAGGTGTTATGTTTCAAATTCTCTACAAGACATCTCTAGGTTTTCTTTTTCCATTACTCAAACTCACAATTCCTTTGCCTCACCTTTCTCGGTGCATCATTTCCAAAAGTTACATTCCCCCATTTGCTATCACTTATTAGAAACTTACTTCTCTGGCCATATGTTTGAGCATCCACTATCAATATACTGGGGATTCCGGCTTATTTTGGTCGAGAGTATAGGACTCATATTTATCATCCACTTCTTCCACTTTGCATTTACCGCTGAGGTTCCGACCAGTGTATTTCTTCAAGGACGCCATTTTTGTCCATAATTTTGACAGATATATCATTCGGGTTCACTGTATAAAAAGATCATAACAATTGTTATTCCCATACCTATTGTTGTGTTTCTCTCAGGTCCTCTTCTTCCAGTCATCACATGGTTCGTAATCTGTGAATGTTTGTTGTTTGGTTGTCTCAATCTTTGTTGTGGTAGATAGTTATTCATTGAGTATCTTTGATTGTTCATATTCAAATCTTTGGGGAGAATGTGCTTTATAGATTTGTGTCCAAAATTAGAGAAGAAAAAACACAACTATAGAAAGAAATTTTTGTAACTAAAACGCCTCGCCTTCTTTTGAGGAGGCTCATAAACTTTCCTGGCCTACAAATTTCGCTCGGGTTTTCATTCCATTTTGATGGTTGATCTTCTTTCTTTGTCTCTGCATGGTGACTGTTGTTAATGTTTGACGATTTGACAAATTTGATAGAATCAAGGTTACTTGGATGATCACTACTTGATCCTTCTTCATATCCCAATCCAATTTTAAACTTTGAATTTCTTTTGTCGTGATTTAGAATGGAGGTTAATTCTTTGATGCTTTTATACTTGGCAGATTTTGGATGATACATTCCTTTGAATTCTCCATTTCTTTTCTGGTCTGAACTATTTCTTCTTCTAGAGCTTCACACCAGTTTCTTCTCTCTCATAATTCGTTGCTTCATGTCTTCTATCTCTTTGCCTCTTCCAATTCCACTTTCTGCCAGAGCAAGATTTTCATCAGTTCTTTTAATGCCTTTCTAAACCTGTTAGCATTTGTTTTAGCTTTCAGTTTATAGATCTGAGTCTATCAATTTCTTTCCAATGCGCCGATTAGTTTCTCCTTTTCCAAATCTACTACAAATTCTTTCTTCATTATCAATGTCACTGCTTTTATTATCATGATCCTTTGGCCATAAGTACTTTAAGTCATCTTGTCTTATCATCATTGTGATGAACACTGCCCCATTCTTTCTCGAGAATTGTCACGTTTACAACCAAGTTGTTCCATCATATTTCTTGTATTTGTACTTCTTTTCATCATCAAAGTTCTCGGAATTCTTTTCCATGAGGACACTTAGATGCAAATGACCTATCTTCCCACAGTAAAAACATTTGAAGGAAAACTTGCCTAGGTACTTTCTTGATCCTTTCTTAGTCTTCTCACAAATTTTGCCTCTAACTCTCATCAAATCGAAATAACATTATTGTATTCTTTTAAAGGAAGCTCTTAGTAACCGGATTTGTCTTTGCTTTATCCTCATTTCATATGCGCTAGAGTTCCAAGAAGTTGATCAATGTATTACAGTTTTAAGATCATTTAATTCTTCTATTGCAGAGACTTTTGGATTAAATTCCCATCAGCAGACCTTAAAAATCTTCTCAATTAAGAGTGAGTCATCAAACGCTTCACCCAGACCCTTCATGTCATTCACAATTTCTTCAACTCTTAAAAATACTTTCAAGTAATTGTTTCATCTTCATTCATCTTTCATTGTTCAAATTTCAATCTGTATATTTGAAGTTTGGCACCTTTTACTTTCTCATTCTCTCATAATCATAATTAGTTTGTCCCATATTTCTTGGCGTGATAAGATGCATCACCTTTACAAACTCAAATTTCAAGAAGTCCATTCAGATAGCATTCATCCCTTAGCTAAAGCTAAATTCTAACTTATCAGTCCCCGCTATTGCTACCAACAAAGCTTTGTATATCCAAATTTCTACTACATCCCAAACATCAGCACCCAAGGCCATTAAATATGTTCTCATTCTAATTCCGTGAAGGCAAAATTTTGTTCCATCAAACGTAGGCTTGGAGGTCAAGTCCCTTCATGACTTGTCATGTTTAAGCTTACGATCTACCTTTAAATAAAAGGAACCCGCCTCGGGATACCAATTGTTGGAAATACTAAAGCAACTAAGAGGGGGGGGGGGTGAGTCAGTTTTTTATAAGCTTAAACGATTTTATGCCTTTTAATCAATTATTACGATTTCTTCATGTGTCATCAACCAACATACGACATATGGGATTAGCTAGGAGTAAAGATCATCACCACACATAGTCACACGGTCAGATGTGACTTTCACGAGGGAAACCCATAAAGGGAGAAACTCCCTTCTTCTTCAAAATGATAGTAGTCTTTTTTCTGCTCCGTATATCATTTACAATTGAGCACCAACTCAATGTGAGACTTACCTCCTCGCTTTTACAAGCCGCAGAACTTGTCCGGGAGAGAGCTCCAACTCTGTTTTCTGTAGCAGCTACTAGAAGGAAGCACTAACTCCCTCGTTATTCCAAAGACAACCGATGGAAGCACCAACTTCCTCGATTATTCTGCCGCGACCACCGATGGAAGCGCACTACCTAGTTACACAGCTTCAACCTCGCATAACAAAGAACATCTCGTTTCTCCCTAAAGACCACTTCGCCACACCGGGGCTCGTCGCAACCGATGAAGGTTAACTTCCTCGTGTTCAAGCACCTACTTTGAATCCTCTCGAGGACAACAAATTCTCCAGCAATTCCTCCCAACCTCCCCTAGAATATCAATGATTAAATAAACATTCAACTTTAAAGATAAAACAACTCATACCAATTTTACTTTGTTCTCAGAAATCTTGTCTTCGCCGCTGCTCTATCTTTTCTACTCGCTTCGCCACTTCTATCGCTTCTCGCTTCCTCGGCTTATCGTTCGCTTTCCCGCTTCCGCTTCCGGCTTCTACTTCGGTTCTTTTCCCAATACTCATATACGCTTCATTTCATTCTCAGATCTCAATTCACTTCATCCTTAACTCTTCTCCTTTCTCCTTTTCTTACTATTTCATTCTTTTCACGTAATCCACCAACCGTTACGCCAATGTCATTCGCTTTCTTTTATATATTCCGCTATGACTTTTCCGCTCCACTTCCCATCTCCTTCTAAAGAACAACGCATAACCGTCGAACTCGAATCGCCATTCCAAACGCTAACTAATTTTTCATAATGAGTCTGTTTCACTAATGAATCATACCTACCGTTAACTGTGAGAGAGAACAGTTATCCTCCGATCAAGATTTGATCCAACGCTCGCATCCAATCGATTCCACCTTATCGGGCATTTCGCAATTGCATGTCGTTTCACTTTATAAGTTCGGGATACACAAATTCGCTATATTATTCTAACTAACGATCCAAATGTAATGGGTTCAACGTTATGATTATGTCGCTATCGTGATATCACGCGACAAGAATCCCATGCTGCAATCCTTACGACTTCCCCGATTCGCGAACTCCGAATGCAGAGCTTCGATCAACTGCATCATTCTTTGCTTTCTTTAACGACCGAGATCAATCGGAATCGCATACGGCGATGCTCGCTGTCAAGAGATTTTGATATCGCGAAAAGTGCCGTATTTACATCGCATTCCTGATTCTCATGCATAAATTCAATGGTTCGGATCACTTCTAGCTCAATGGCTCGGATTAGATCGAGATTTTTTCAAGAATGCTGACATTCTCACTTATCCTTGTTCTTTAAAAAGGTATGCAGATTATCTCTGATCCAAAGATGATCGGGTTCCGTGCTTTGAACTAAATATACCGGGAAATACCTACAACCATACTCAATACTCGCAGACTCACTTAGAGATTCACCCAGCCCGTATCATTCTTTTCTTTTGAACGCCATTAATACGGCTACGATCAAATCGTGAAATCGCATATCGCGATTTCGGTGTTTTCGTTGTGAATGAACACGGGACTCATGAAACTCCGATTCCCGATACACCGATGAGCATAACTCCGACAACACCCGATCCTTTGCCACCTGTCTTTGCAGATGGACGATCCCTATTCCTCCGAGATTTCACCTCTGCACAGTAGAGCTTAACCCCTGCGCTTAACCTCTGCACAGCTTCTGAAGATCTGACGGTTATCGGCTTTTCGGGAATTTTGAATGGGATCCAACGGTCACCATCTTCCTTCTCCTCTGCAGACTCCTGTATCTCGAGCTTTTCTGCGCGTGTCTTCTTCCATGCTATTCCTCCTGAGCTTTACATTTGAATCTCTTATTCTGCCATCTTCACTGTTGCCATTAATGACAACAACCATCAACACGCATTCGTTGCTTGTTAAATATTTGCCAACAAGGGGGGTTTGAGGGGGGTGTAGGGGGGATAAATCCCCCCACGTGGGGGTTCAGGGGCAGCGTCTCCGAGAAAAGTTTTTCTACCTCGGGAAACATGTCACATATTTAGGTGGTTTTTCGGCACATGGTTTCATTGCCGATGGTTTTCTATTTTCGATTAAGGAATTAGGGTTGTTGACTAATCCAAGTCATTGGGTTAGGGTTTTGGATGTCGCTGGCTCCTATATGTATATTGTATTGTAAACAATGTAACACTATGAATGAATATAGAATATGCTGGTTTTCCTGTTTTGAGTTTCCAGTGGAAAAAATCTGTGTAATGTTTGTATTTTCCATTGTATTTTTTCTGTTCTTTTACTGAAAATTTGTTTGCACTAAATATTTTACAAGGTTAAAACCTACAATTACCACTAGAATATTTGGTATGGAAAAGCTCTGGACATCTGCACTAACATTTCATTCAAATTCAAAATCTATACAATGATCAATACAATTTTCCCTTTGTACTTCTGCCAACCTTGAGCACCTTCAAAATGCTCAAATATATAGATAAACTACATTCGTAGGCTAGAGAAGTTGAACTCCCCTGCTATCCTATGATTTTGGATCTGATTACATCAAAAAGAGGAAAAATGTTATACTACTTGCTAAAACTTGCAAATTCGTTTTGCTGGAAAATATGGGTCAAAGATAACATCATATCTCTCGAATCACAATAGTTGTGACAAAACGTGGAGAGGTTTTTGGATATGAACCCATTCTTGAGAAAAACCTCTTCCTGTTTTTGAAAATTATTCTCTATCTTCTCGAGATACACACCCAAATATGATGACTAAAACAAGAAAACATTAAATGCTTAAATCTGGAAAAATGGGTTGTAAAGATTCATTCAAATCTCACAAACTGTGACACCTATGTAAAACCTGAGAGAGGATTTTGTTAATGGGTCCGTTCTTGAGAAAATTCTATTTTGTTTTTTCAAAACAAATATCTGGCTGTTCAAAACTCGATCTTGAGGTTGACTACAAAAAGAGTCATTTCCACAACTTGCGTAGTGTGCCCTACATACTTTACGTAGCGTGTTGATTTCTTCAACAAAATTCATTTAGGTGGTGGTTGCGATATTGTTGGAGGATAAACATGAGTGTTGTATAATTTACCAATCATTACACAATGTCCTTTAATCTCTATATGCTTACAACATTTGCGTAGCGTGAGGTCTCTATGCAAACCATGCACAATGCAGTTTTTAGAAAAGCTGAAAACTGTTTTTTTGCAGTGGTTCTTCAAAAAACAAAAAGTGGTGTAGGAATGAACCTAAATATTAGCCACCTCTGCAAGTAGCTCTAACCTCCTTCTAGCTTCATTATCAACTTGCATTCTTTGCTTGAAAGACCTATTTTCTTTTTTCAATGATAAGTTTTGTCTTTTCAATCTTCTTACTTGTCTGAACAACATGCACCTTTTCTCATCTTGACTGAGCATTTGAGAGAGATGCACAAGCATTGCTGATGGATGGTCCAAATGCCTTAAGGTATATCTCAAACACTAGTTTTTAAAATCTAAGTTGGATAATCAGGTCTCGGGCCTCTCTCAACCGCTTGTTGAGACATTTCACATTTTTATCACATTCTCCAGGTGAAGTGTGATGATTTTCAACAGGCTAGACCTTTTCAAGTATTACCTCTCATGCTTATGGTCTAGACTTATCCTTTTAGTTGAGGATATTGTCATTGGAGATGTAGGTTTAGTTAGATCTACAACTTTAGGACTCTGTTTGACCTCTTTTCTTTTTAAAGCTTCTAGAACCTTTGAAACTGATTGCCTCCTTAGATCTAATGCATATTTTGATGTTTGCATGTTAGGTGCCTTTTCACCCATTGTCCTCTTCATCTCCCTGTTATCATGAAAAGACTGAGCTATGGCATGCTTGGATTTTTTAAGATGATCTTGCAATTCTTTGATAATTTGGTATTTATCATGTGGTTGCACATGCTCTTCATCCATTTCCCAAGATGAGTGTTCAACAGGTTGTGTATAAAAGGCATGTATAGGTAGTCCTCTGAAAGCTAACCTTGTGGAATACCTTTAAACCACTTTTCTCCTTGAATTGGAATCGCAATTGCATCAACTAATGTCTCTTCTCACACTTGGAAGGTGAAGTCAACAATATTTTACTGAAATCCATTGAAGTTGAGGGAAAATTCCTTTGTTACCCATGCATTGTAACCCTGGATCTTCTCACAAAAAAATATGCATCCAACCTTCTCAAATGAAACCCTAAACAATGGATCAAAATTCACCAGCTCTAAAGTCTGCGGCTCACACCTCAACACACTGCTTCCTTTGTTTTATTTCTTCCTTCCTTGAGTGGCCATGCTGTGGATGCAAGAATAAAAAAGGGAGTGATAAAGATGAGAAGGCTCAAAGGATGAAATCTGTTAGTAAACTTTGCATAGTGAGCAACAAGGCTAGGGTTTAATCCATTATCAAAGGGTTCATCATAGGGCACAACTAACTCTATATCTTAAACTTGCAAGTGCAGGGTATTTGGTAGAAAATAGGATTTACCTTTTAGCACTTGTGCAACAAAAATAGAGGATGCGTAGCATGAGCATAGGACGTGTAGCATGATGTCAGGTATTTGCGTAGCGGGTGGATTAATTCAATTTTGATGTGGAGGAGAGGTCTAATAGTTGGAGGAGGATGTTGTCCAGTGAGAAATAGGTGATAAAAGACAAATGTAAGTCGAGAAAATGGGGTTTTGAAAGAGATAGGTCTGTTTGGGATGACAAGACACTTTAGGTAGCACCTAG
The DNA here is from genome assembly GCA_010110895.2 of Picea sitchensis. Lineage (NCBI taxonomy): Eukaryota > Viridiplantae > Streptophyta > Pinopsida > Pinales > Pinaceae > Picea > Picea sitchensis. The sequence goes on from SNQJ01S0000927.1 coordinate 104,880, forward strand.
GTACTTGCACAATGTCTTTACACATCGTGTGCAAATTTCTGCAATCTAAGTAGAAAAAACCACTCTGTAGGTAGTAAAAATGACATAATGATCTTTGACGACCCTCTAATATACACAATATGTCATTATGCTCCATGACATCATCAAAAAACCACTTCACCTAGACCTATGAATTGACTCTTTTCTACATGCCAATTATATTTTATTTGACAATGACCTGATGGCCTTGACAACATTTTATGAGACACAACTCTTTAAAAGAACAAACACACTCAAGGAATCAACTTGGAATGCATTGGTCTTCTCAAGACCAAGGTATGACTTTGCAAACTACTAACAACCCTATAACTCTATCTTGAAAATATTGATGCTAACATTTGGCTCCAATGGGGATGTTGTCCTCCCTGTGAGGTAGAAAAGAACTGGTAGACCATGTGCCTGATCCATTGGGATGCTACAAACCTATTAAACCCTATCAATTGCAACCTATTACTTGTATCTGCTAAAGACTACTACTTCCAACTTATACTGAAAACTGAATTAAACTACTGAAAATGATGCTCAACTGTGAGCTTATTGGCACACAATCCTACTCTAATCTACTGAAGACAACTATTGAATCAAATAACACTAAAATGCCAATGCAACCAATCAAGTAGCGACTCATCTAACATGGTTGCTTGACTGTGCTTGAATAAGATCAAGATTGGAACATGTAACAACAAAGGCAATTCATGTTGTAATTTGTCTCCACAGGGAAAAAATGGCTGAAAATTTAAGCTAAAACACTCATCCATATAGTCCGCTACATGATCTTTGAAATCAAAGGACAAATACAAAAATGTATCTTTTTGGTTCTACTAAAATGAAGCTTCAAAAAAGAGACCCTGAAATTGAACAGTTAGGGGTATTTCTTGATCTTTTAAAACCTCAATCTCTTTCTCAATGTCCTTGACAAATTCATCCAAAAACTGGATTTTATCTTTTGAACTGCATTTACATGACTTTAAATAGCAAGACAAAACTGAAGAAAAGTTTTCTTCCACATCCTCATTGGTGTATGTATCGTTATGTTCTGTAAAACCTTGAATGAAAAGTGAGTTTGCTACAAACTCTACTTTTTCCATCCATGCTTCCAAGAAAATAACCCCAAAAAATGAAAAATATCTTATGGATTTGGTGGGTAAACCTTCAACCCAACTTCCACATTTTCCTTGGAACAAATCATAAAACAACCTAAGCAATATATCTTCATTCTTGATTCCAAGAATATCAGAAAATTCATGAAAAATTGATATATACTTTAAAGTCAAATTCAAATCCTCACCATTAAATTTTGGACCATTGCTTAAACAATATCCATCCTTGGGTAAAGGATTTGAAAAACCATAAATCTGTGAAAAGTCAAAACATGCATACCTTGAAACAATTTTAGCAACATCAGAGTTCTTCACCAAATCCAGTGGAGTCGCTAGTAATTTTTTTAAGATTTAAAACCTTTAGATAGTGGAGTCACCATTGATACTCTGACATCTAGATACAACTGATAATGGAGTTGCCAGGTGGATGATTTACAACCTTCTTATGTTTGAATGCTATCCACCATCAATAATCATATCTAAACGTTGTCGTTTATCCTAGGGAATATTTCACCTTCGGTCCCCAGAAACGACACCAAAATGTTATCACTAAGTAAATTACCTAGGCTGAGGAGGCAACTCACAAAGGTAACCATAGAACCACTTTAGAACTGAAGCTAGCCTTTCAGTTCTAAGAGGGATCTATATTTTCACTTGGTCTTTAAAGATGGATTTTCTTTGAGGATCAGTGGCTAGATTTTTTGAATAGGTGATGGGATTTTAAAGGTTTGCTGTCAATAAGGAAAGAAACTTGTTTGGGAAATGGAGTCACTTTTTTGAAAGAAAATAAAAACAATGTCTGGTAGGTAGAACTATCAAGGAAGAAAAGGCTAGGCAGGCAATGATATTTCAGTTTTTTAAATTGATGTTATAGAATGGAAGAAAGAGGAAAACATATAACAACATTCAGAGCACCATTAAGATGAATTCCGATGAGTTAAGAAAGAATAGACAATGTTTGAAATTGCTAGAATCTAAAGAATCTTTTAAGATGAATTTAAAACCATTTAATATCCAATTCAAACATATGAGTATCAACAGATGAAACATAAAAAGACAATAAGAACATACATAGAGGAAAACTAAATTCAGATCCTTACCACTAGAATCTTTGGTATGAAAAATCTTTGGACATCTGCACTAACATTTCATTCAAATTCAAAATCTGTACAATGATCAATACAATTTGTACTTTGTGCTTTTGCCAACCTTGAGCACCTTCAAAATTCTCAAATATTTAGATAAACTACCTTCCTAGGCTAGAGAATTCAAACTCCCTTGCTATCCTCTTATTTTGGATCTGATTACATCAAAATGAAGAAAAATGTTATACTACTTGCTAAAAATAGAAAATTCGTTTTGCTGGAAAATACAGGTCAAAGATAACATCATATCTCTTGAATCACAATAGTTGTTACAAAATTGGGAGCGGTTTTTGGATATGAACCCGTGCTTGAGAAAAACCTCTTCTATTTTTTGAAAATTCTTCTCCATATTCTCGATATCTACACCCAAATATGATGACTAAAACATGAAAACATTAAATGCTTAAATCTGGAAAAATGGGTTGTAAAGATTCATTCAAATATCCCAAAATATGCCATCTGTGTAAAACCTGAGAGAGGATTTTGTTATTGGTTCTGTTATTGAGAAAATTCTCTTTTGGTTTTAAAAAAATCATCTCCAATTGTTTGAAACACGATCTTGAAGTTGTCTACAAAAATAGTCATTTCCAAAACTTGCGTAGTGTGCCCTGCAGACTTTGCATAGCGTGTTTGATTTCTTCAACAAAATTCATTTCGGTGGTGGCTGCAAAATTGATGGAGGCTAAAAATGAGTGTTGTATCATTTAAAAAGCATTACCCAATGTCCTTTAATATTTGTATGCTTACAACATTTGTGTAGCGTGAGGTCGCTACACAAACTCTGTACAATGCATTTTTCAACAAAACTCAAAACTGTTTTTTTGCAGTGGTTCCTCAAAAAACAATGGTGCAGGCATGAACCTAAATATCAACCACCTCGATAGGTAGCTCTAACCTCCTTCTAGCTTCATCATCAACTTGCATTCTTTGCTTGAGAGACCTATTTTCTTTTTTCAATGATAAGTTTTGTCTTTTCAAGCTTCATACACGTCTGAACAACAATGCACTTTTTCTCAGCTTGAATGATCATTTGAGAGAGATGCACAAACATTGTTRTTGGATGGTCCACATTCCTTAAGGTGTCTCTGAAAATCTAGTTCTGATACTCTTTTCTCTTCTCTAAGTTGGGTACTCAGGTCTTGGGCCTCTCTCAAATGCTTGTTGATCCATTTTACATTTTTCTCACCTTCTCCAGGTGAAGTATGAGTCTTTTCAATAGGATGTCCCTTTTCAAGTATTACCTATGTAGGCTTATGGTCTAGAATTATCCTTTTAGCTAAGGATCTTGTCATTGGAGGTGTAGGTTTAGTTAGATCTATAACTTTAGGACTCTGTTTTACCTCTTTTCCCTTTAAAGCTTCTGGAGCCTTTGAAACTGATTGCCTCCTTAGACCTAATGCATCTTCTGATGTTTGCATGTCAAGTGTCTTTTCAATCAATTTCCTCTTCATCTCCCTATTGTCATGAAAAGACTAAGCTATGACATGCTTGGATTTTTTAAGTTGATCTTGCAATTCTTTGATAATTTGGTCTTTATCCTCTGGTTGCACCTTCTCTTCATCCATTTCCTGAGTTGAGTGTTCAACAATTTGTGTATGCAAGGAAGGTACAGGTAGTCTTCTAGAAGCTGACCTTGTGGAATACCTTTAAACCACTTTTCTCCTTGAATTGGAATCTCATTTGCAACAACTATTGTCTCTTCTAACACTTGGAAGGTGAAGTAAAAAATCTTTGACTGAAATCCATTGAAGTTGAGGGAAAATTCCTTTGTTACATGTGCATTGTAACCTTGGATCTTCTCACAAAACCTTATGTATCCAACCTACTCAAATGAAACCCTAAACGCTAGATCCGAATTCACCAGCTCTAAAGTTTGTGGCTCACACCTCAGCACACTGCCTCCTTTGTTGTATTTCTTCCTTCCTTGAGTGGCCATGTTGTGGATGCAAGAACAAAAAAGGGACTGATAAAGATGAAAAGGCTCAAAGGTTGAAATCTGTCAGTAAACTTTGCACAACGAGCAACAAGGCTATGGTTTACTCCATTATCAAAGGGTTCATCATAGGGCACAACTGACTCTCGATATTAAAGTTGTAGGTGCATGGTATTTGGTAGAAAATAGGATTTACCTTTCATCACTTGCGCAACGAAAATAGAGGATGCGTAGCGTGAGAAGAGGATGTGTAGCGTGCTGTCAGGTATTTCTGTAACAGGTGGAGTAATTCAATTTTTATGTGGAGTAGAGGTATGATCGTTGGAGGAGGATGTTGTGCAGTGAGAAATAGGTGATAAAAGACAAATCTAAGTTGAGAAAACAAGATTTTGAAAGAGATAGGTCCGTTTGGGATGACAAGACACTTTGAGTAGCGCCTAGGTACTTGCGCAGCGTCTTTACACAGTGTGTGAAACTTTCTACAATCTAAGTACAAAAAAAAACTCCATAGGTAGTAAAAATGTCATAATGATCTTTGATTACCCTCCAATATACACAAAATGTCATTATTCTCCATGACATCATCAAAAATCCACTTCACCTAGACTAATGAATTGACTCTTTTCCACATGGCAATTAGATTTTATTTTACAATGAGCCCATGACCTTGGCAACATTTTATGAGACACAACTCTTTAAAGGAACACACACACACTCAATGACTCAACTTAGAATGCATTAGTATTCTGAATACCAAGGTGTGACTTTGCAAACTACTGGCAACCCTATAACTCTATCTTGGAAATACTGATGCTAACACCATCCACCTAGATTTCCTAGCATTGAGTTTGGGTTGGTAAAACAAGTGTCTCAACCCACTATGGTTTTTCATGAGTACACATATTCTTACTAGGAGGTAATGCCTCCACATTTTTAGTGCATTTACTATGAAAACCAATTCCAATTCGTGGGTCACATAATTGATTTCATGTTCATTTAATTTTTTGGATTCACAACAAATTACATGCCCTTCTTGTATGAGGACTCCTCCGAGTCCTTCCTTCCTAGCATATGTACACACTGGGAAGTCCCTGTTTGGGTTTTCAATTTTCAGCACTGGTGCATTGGTTAAATATGTTTTAGTTGGTGAAAAATCTCCTCAGACTCTGTTTTCCAAACGAATTTAACTATGTTTATTTGTAGGGAGGTGATCGGACAACTAATCCTGGAGAACCCCTTTATGAACCTCCTATAGTATCTCGCTAGGCCCATAAAGGACCTGATATCAGAGACATCCCTTGGTGTAGGCCAATCCATGATGGATTTGATCTGTTTAGGGTCAACTACCACTCCTTCCTCATTGGTGACATGGCCTAAGTAATTAACCCTTTTTGAAAAGAAATCACACTTACTAAAATTTTCATAGAGCTTGTGTTCTATTATCACTTGAAGCATTTACTTGAGGTGTTCTTCATTCTCTTCCCTACTCTTAGAATAGATCAGAATGTCATCTATGAATACCAACACAAATCTATCAAGGAATTTACTTAGTACATTATTCATCAAGAACATAAAGGTGGTTGGTGCATTGGTAAGCCCAAATGGCACCACCAAAAATTCATAGTGCCCATATATTGTCCTATAGGATGTTTTATGGATGTATTCATCCTTAATTCGAACATGGTGATATCCAGACCTTAAATCGATCTTAGAAAATATTGTAGCACCGCCTAGCTGGTCAAACAAGTCATCAATTCTTGGCAATGGATACTTATTCTTAATTGTCATCTTGTTGATTTATCGGTAGTCTATATACAATTTGAGTGTGCCATCCTTATTTTTCACAAACAAGGATGGTTCTCCCCAAGGAGACACACTAGGCCAGATGTAACCTTTCTCCAACATCTCCTTTAGCTGCAGCTTGAGCTCAACTAACTCTAGTGTACTCATTTGATAGGGTGCTCTAGAAATTGGCACTACTCCGGGTATAAGTTCTATGGAGAAATCAATATATCTTCTTGGAGGTAGACTTGGTACCTTATCTGGAAAAACATCTTTGTACTCTTTTAATATAGGGTGGTGCTCTAATATTATTGTGCTATCCTAACCAAAGTTCAGTACTTGTATTGCATACAAAGGACATTGTTTTCTGCAATACTTCTTCACTTGGAGGGATTAGATTTGTCTAACTAAGTCAGGTTTTTGAATTCCATGTAGAGTTATTTTCTCCCCTTCCTCATCTTCACATTCTAATGTTTTATTGTAATAGTCTAACTTGGCTTTATGTAAAACCAACCAATCCATGCCAAGCATCATGTTGTAAGATCCTAAAGGAAGTATGTTTAGTGTCGTTTGGGTGGACAACCCATTCACAATGAATTTGCAGCCTGATAAGACCTATGTAACCTTTGTTTTGTTCCAGTGGCTAGTTGTACTAGCCATGAATTAACATGTTTTTCTGCCTGCAATTTATATTTCTCAACAGTTTGAGGGGAAACATAACTCAGATTATAACTAGGTTCAATCAAAATAGAAACATGATGGTTGGAAATCATACCTTCCATCTCCACTACTGAAGCTTGGTGATCAACTTGTCTCTTATCCAAGGCTGGATAAATTCATGGAATTCTCTTGGCCACATCATTGACTGTGGTAGATTATTGGTGTAGATTTTAACCTTGTAAAATTGTTTACTGCAAACACATTTTCAGTAAAATAACAGAAAAGATACAATGGAAAATACACACATTACACAGAGATTTTTCCCCTGGAAACCCAAACTGGAAAAACCAACATATTTTATATTCAGTCATATCATACATTGTTTACAATACAACACACACACACACACACACACACACACACACACACACACACACATATATATATATATATATATAGGAGCCAACGACATCCAAAAAACTAACCCAATGACATGGATTAGTCAACAACCCTAATTCCTTAACTGGAAATAGAAAACCATCGACAAAAAACCATGTGATGAAAAACCTCCCAACAATGGACACAAAAATCGAGGAAACATGAAAAACGAGGTAAAAAAGGAGACATGTTTCACGCCTCAAACCCCCCTGTGTGCCCGACGCAACGTAGCAGACACTAGATCTAGTCATGCAAATAGTATAACACATACCCAACATTCTCCCACTTGTTGTTTTCTTTGCATACCGAGGGTTACAAGGTTACATAGTCAACAATCCAGGGTGACAATGCCCATAGATCCTCTACACCAAGATGATTTATCAGTGCTCACAATTTTTGTTAATGAATCTGAAGCATTCTTCATAGTGTCCACCTTCATCAAAAACACTTTATTTTCTTCAACCATGTCTCTCACAAAATGATATTGAACATCAATATGCTTTGTCTTTGAATGATAAGCAGATTTCTTCACCAGAAAAATTGCACTTTCGTTGTCACAATCTATCCTTACAACTTGTTGTATCAACCCAATACCTGAAAACAATATTTCTAACCATACTTCTTCCTTTCTTGCAGGAGTGGCTTCCATGTATTCAACTTTTGTAGTTGAAAGTGCTACTACAGACTGTCTTTTTCTCATCCAACTTATTGCTCCTCCAAATAGGTTAAACACATACATGCTTGTAGATCTCCGATGATGAATATCTATAGCCTAGTCTGAATCCACAAAGCCATGTATGTCCAATGCTCTGTCCAATCCTGGTCTTCCTTGGTAGCACAATCCATAGCTAGCAGTGCCACGCAAATACCTGAAAACCCTCTTTACTACTGCCCAATTCTCCTTCCCTGGTTTTGACATATACCTGCTCAAAACGCCCACTGCATGTGCAACGTCCGGTCTAGTACAGACCATTGCATACATCAAACTTCCAACTGCACGTGCATATGGAACATTAGACATGTCCTCTTCCTTTTCTTATGTCTTAGGAAACTGATCCACAGATAAGTTTACACCAACAAGAATAGAGACCCCAACCGATTTACATTCCTGCATATTAAACCTTTGCAATATTGTGTCCAGATATTTTCTATGATTTAACCAAAGTTTCTTACTTTTCCAATCTCTTTTAATTTCCATTCCCAAAATGAAATTTGCAGCACTAAGATCCTTCATGTCAAATTTAGAGGACAACTGATTTTTCACATCCTAGATAATCTCCTTGTTGTTTCCTATCAACAACATGTCATCCACATACAAGACCAAATAAATCAAATGATCACCAATCAATTTAAAATACACAAAGTGATCCTCTTTGCTTCTTGTGAAGCCAAGTCCCAGCATATAAGTATCAAATTTTTTATACCACATCCTTGGTGATTGTTTAAAGCCATACATGGACTTTTTCAGCTTGCATACTAGCTCCTTCTTTCCCTTCACAGTAAATCCTTTTGGATGCTTCATATAGATTTATTCTTCCAGATCCCCATGTAGGATTGTTGTCTTCACATCCATCTGTTCTAATTCAAAATCAAATGCAACAACAATAAATAAAATAAATCTAATAGAAGTTAACTTGGCAACAGGAGAAAACATCTCACCAAAATCAATTTCCTCAACCTGGGAATAACCCTTTGCTACTAAACGAGCTCTCTATTTCTCCACTTTTCCTTCCGCATTTAACTTATTTTTAAATACCCATTTGCTTCCAATGGGATTTATTCCAATCGACAACTCCACTAGATACCAAGCCTCATTCTTATCCAAGGCTGCCATTTCTTCATCCATGGACTTTTTCTAGAGTTTTCCATCCTTTGAATCCACTTCCTCCCTGATAGTTCTAGGATCATCATCAGTAATAAACAAAGCACAATTTGAACGGAAATAATATGGAGTACACCTTTATGGTTTCCTTCTTTCCTGAACTGATCTCCCCAATACTGGAGTATGAGGATCTTCTTCTTTTGATTCCTATTATTTTATAGAGTCTGATTCATCATCCTTTAAATCAAACTCTATTTTCTCTAGTTCTTCCTTGGTAGGACATCCTATTGACAACATCTTTTATTTCTCTAAATACCACATCTCAGCTATACACAACCTTCTTAGTTTCTATGCTACAAATCTTATAACCTTTAAGACCATCTATATACCCAATAAATATACACTTTTCAACCTTCTTATCTAGTTTACTCATGTTTTCCTTTGGAACATGAACATAGGCCTCACAACTAAATACATTGAGATGTGTGAGAGAAGGTTTCCTATCAGTCCATACCTCTCATGGAGTCTTTTCATCCAATGATAACGAGGGTGATCTATTGACCAGGTAACATGCAATACCTACTACCTCTGCCCATCATTCATGGTCTAACCCAACACCACAGAGCATGCACCTTGATTTTTCCATCAACATCTTGTTAATCCTTTCTGCAACTCCATTCTGCTGAGGTGTATATGGATTAGTCTTTTGCCTTGCAATATCACAATTCTTACAAAATTCTTCAAATTCATTGCTGCAGAACTCTCCACCATTATCAGTCCTCAACACCTTAATTCTTTTCTCTGTTTGATTCTCAACAAGAGACTTAAACTATTTAAACCTTTCAAAGAATTCAAATTTCTTCCCGAGGAAATATATCCAAGTATTCCTTGAGAAGTGATCTATAAATGAGACATAGTACACAAATTTTCCCAATGATGGAATTGACACAGGTCCAAACACATCATTATGAACTAGCTGTAAAGCTCTTGTTTCACGAGAGGAGAATATTACTCGATTCTGCTTCCCATATACACAATGTTCACATAAATAAAAATCCATAGAGTAGTTGGACATACCTTCAACCATACCTTTACCATGTAGTAGTCAAATACCCTTCTCTTCGATATGCCCTAATATTTGATGCCATAGAATAACCTTTTCTCTAGCGACTGTAGGATTTTTTTCTTTTTCAACTCCAATATCACGAACAATGGAACTATTACACCCATCACTAATAGTGCTTCCTTGCATCTTATACAGAGTTCCAAACCAAACTCCCTTCAACAACACCATTTCTCATTGAACTAGCCTGTAAGTTTCCATTTCAAATATTGTTTTTACCCCTACATCATCCATTTTGCTTACATAAATCAATTTTTTGGCCAATCCTGGGATGTGAAGAACACCAGGTAGTGATCTAATCCTTCCATCTATGAGCTGCAACTTGACTTTTCCTCACCCTATGATTCTGGTTGTCAAGTCATCACCAAGGAAAACATTATCTCCATCATACCTTTTATATTCACAGAGCCACTCCCTATGGGGAGTTATATGAAAGGATGCACTTGATTCAATCAACCATGCCTCGTGATATGCATGTGTGCTTGAGGAAGCCAAGTACACATCCCCTCCTTCCTTGGAGGTCTTTTCTTCTGTAGAAGGAGCTTCTTTAGATCCCTTCTTTTTCTCAACTTTGGATCTACACTTTTTCTTGTAGTGCCCTTCTTTTCCATATCTCCAGCATATCTTTACAAACTTTTTGGGAGATTTAGATCTACCCTTAGACTTAGATATCCCACTTGAGGACTTATATGTATTTCTTTCCCGGGAGCATCCTCTTGAAAATGAATCATCTATGCTTTGTCCTTCCATGTTCTTCCGTCTCATCTTCTCTGACAACAAAAAATGAGACCACTTCATCAAACTTCAAGGCAATTGTATTACTACCTATGGCCACAACCAAACTATCCCACGAGTCTGGTAAAGAGAATAGTAAAATAATACACTTATATTCATCTAAAATTTAATCTCAACAGATAATAACTGACTTACCACAATATTGAAGGTGTTCAAATGCTCTGCCACTGAGTCTCCATCTCTCATCCTTAGGTTATACAACTTGTTTCGTAGGAATAGTTTATTTACTAGGGATTTGGATTGATACATCTTCCCCAACTTATCCTATAAATCTTTGGATGTATCTTCCTCTGACACATTCAATAATACTGAATATGAGAGACACAGTCAGATTGTGCTCTTCGACTTCCAATCCAACTTTTTCCAGTCATCTGCTGAAGTTCCTATAGGTGCAGTACCTAAATCCACTGCGATCCACTGATCTCTGTCCACCAACATATATTCCATCTTGAGCTTCCACAACTCAAAAATTTTCCCATTAAACTTCTCGATCAACATTTTTGAACTTCTCGCCATTTATCTTCACCCGAAGAATCAATATCATGGATCTCCCACTGTAACAAGGATTATCGCAGTATCAAGCCAAACCCTTGGCCACAAAGGCGTCCTCTTGAAGCCAATAATTTCTCTGATACCAAATGTAGATTTTAACCTTGTACAATTATTTACTGCAAACATATTTTCAGTAAAAGAATAGAAAATATACAATGACAAATACACACATTACACAGAGAGTTTTCCCCTGGAAACCCAGACAGGGAAAACCAACATATTCTATATTCATTCATATCATACATTATTTACAATACAATATACATATAGGAGCCATACATTAAAAACCCTAACCCAATGACCTAGATTAGTCAAAATACCTAATTTCTTAACCGGAAATATAAAACCATTAGCAAGAAACCACATGCCAAAAAACCACCCAACAATGGACACAAAAATCGGGGCAACACAAAAAACGAGACAAAAAAGGTGACACGTTTTTCGAGGAAATTATTTTTTCTCGGGGGCGTTGATTTGTGAAAAGAATATAACACATACCCAACACTTGGATGTTGTATATGCTTCTAGTGTCTTGTTGTCTATGTGGGGAGTCACTCAACAAATGTTCTTCTCCACAGCCCCAACATTTCAATGGTTCTCTGTTTGTAATATCAACCTTTCATGGGGCCGGTCCCAAGGGTTTATTTCCACTTTGACATGGAAAAATTTGTTGATACACACTTTTAGTAGGAAGGCTCATATTTGAACCTTTCCCATGACTCTTAAATCTTGAGGGTTTAAACCCATTCTTCTTGAATCCCAATTTGCTTTCCTTTTTCCAATCCTTATGAGGTTCTGTCTTGTGCTTAAATTTCTCATAGTAGTACCTTTCCTTCCCGATGGTTTCTTCTAAGGTCTTAGATTCATCAAAATCAATCTTGTCTCGAAAGGATTGAGATATTACACTAATGAACTGTTGTATCTTTGTCTTGTCATCCTTGATGTAAGGTACATACCTTATCAACTAAAGAAATTTGTTGACATATTCATCCATGGTGAGCTATCATAACTTGAGTTCATAGATCTCCTTAGTATTTTCATCATAGTACCTCTTATATAGGTCCTTATTCTTGAAATATTTCTCAAATTGTTTACATGAAAACTCCTTCTCATGTATTCCTTTCACATTCGTAAGGTCCTCCCACCAAATGGAGGCCTTTCCATTCAAGTTGAAAATGGTTATTCATGTCTTTAAGTTTTCAGAGTAGTCATGGATTTTGAAGTACTTCTTTAGGAAAAGTATCCAAGATTCTTCTTCTTCCCCCTTCTTAATCTCCCCATCAAAAATGGGTGGCTTGGATTTCTTAAGCTCTCCAGGGACATGGCTCTTAGCTCATTTTCTCCTTTTTCTTCTACCTTGAAAAGGTGAACTAGGCTCACTGCTAGAGAATTCCTTGGAACTATCAATTTCCTCCCTAGAGGATTCTTCAGGTGAACTCTCGACGTTAGCATGCTTCTTGGCTCCATGCATGGCCTTATTTGAGGTGCTTCTTCTCGTGTTTCTATTTTGAGGGCCATTCTTTTGTATCTCAGGTGGACTTTGATTTTTCTTAGTATTAGGTTTGTCCACATTATTAGCCATTGGTCCATGTTGCAACTGCATCTGTATGTCTGATAGGATTTGCAACAGGACTACATTAATTTCAGTTTATTTTTTCTTGTTCCTTTATTATTCTTTCATTGTCTGCCTTGCATCTTTGTAATTCTTCCATAAGGCTTCTTACAATTTCAACTAAGTCTGGATGGGTTTCCACCACTCTCCTTTAATTAGATTTTTTTTCTCTGTTATGAGATATTTCTCCCAACTCATGGTGTGTCACCATTCTTTACACTCTAGTTTTCCTTGCTGTCCACTGATTGTTTGAGTGTTAATAACAACATTTTCTGTTATTCAACTTCCCCCATTTTTTTTTAAGACACGATTAATTTTTTAAAGGTAAAATTATCTTCATTATTCCACATATAACAAAAATATGTAGTTCGTATTTAAAACATGCAAAAACAATAGAAGGGCTCACTCTTTTCAGTAGTAAATCTTAAATAAGATTTTACAGATGGGTAAGGTAGGGTGCCCTGCCTATTAAAGGTTTTCTATTTGTCTTCACTTAACTCATGTTTTAGACTTGACAAGGGGGTGTCCCACACCTAATTCATGACCAATCCCACAATGCCATGTGGAACTATCTAGGAATGCCACATCACAATGGCATATATAGACCCGTCCAATTAGAGCTAGACACTACAAGAAGGGAACTTTGGTTCTTTAGAACTTTGGCTCTTTGGTGTTTAATGCCCCATCCTATATCCTCAAATCCCCTGGAGTCCCGAAGTCCTGAAGTCCCTATGCTCAGACTTCCTCGCTCTAAATACTTCGGCCTTTGGCCTTCGTGATGGTTTCACCACTCAAACCTTATATCTCTTGGAGTAAGACTTCATCAAAGTGCTTATGTTGTCCCCTCTCTAGTTGATCAAACGGTTGAGAAAGGTTCCCAACGAATCCTCGATCTATAGTCCACAACGCTCCTGAATTCCTTAATTCCTTCCCTCGATATGACGGTTGGTGGGATTTCACCATTTTGGGATTTCGCGAGTTCGCGACCTTTCTTGTGCTTAACCCTTTAATTTCTAGGTAGGTTTACCTGCCGGAGAGGTCAAAATGGGAGAGGACTACTCATTGTCGGTAATAGTACCTCTTACTCTATCCTTCCAATATACTCTATCTAACGGTTGAGAAGGATCCTGAAGGGTCCTTGTATCTACAGATCATGTTACTTCGCGACTTCGACGTTCAAGGATTTCGACTTCTTCTAATATTTCACACCTAGAATGGGTCAACGCTGAATGACCGTAACTAGTGTCTGACAGTCAGGAAGGGTCTCAAAAGATCCTTAAATCAACAAATTTCGTTACTTCATGATTTTTTCATTTGGGGGTTCTGACTGTTTAACACCTTTTTACTCCCATAATAGGTCAATGTTGAATTGACCGTAGTGTATATACAATGGTTAGGGAAGATCCCGAGGGTCCTTAGATCTATGACTCACATTACTTCATGGCCAAAACATTGGTCAGGGTATAATGATAGGGAAGATACCATGGTAATGGATAAGAGACCACCAGTTTCTGGTCGAACCATTTAGTAACAATGTCAGTAGGTTTCCTTCGATATGATTGGAGTGTTGTGAAGTTCAAACATCTTGGAGTCCCTTGCCTCCAAAGTCCTGTATCACGAAAGACTTATCTCCTTTTAAGCGTAGGGAAGGGTTACAGAACCTTGGTCATATGGGACTTTGACAAGCCCTAGAGGGATACACTCTTAAATCTTATCCAAGATTTGGTTAAGTAGGTGGACTCAAGCCTATGGTCACTTAGAAGAATGGTTTGAAGGAAGCACCTTCCATTTACAGAACTCGAATTCTCTAATAGAAAAAGGTAATTTTGAGGGATGGATGTGTTCAAAACAATCCTGTAGAGTCTGTCCCAACTCTGTATTCATGGAATTTATCCTTGGACAGTCCCTTTGAGGATCTTCCAACTAGCATAGAGGCCAAAGTACCCCAAATTCATTTAAAACTCATTACTAACAATCCTCCTTCGCTAAACAAGATTAAACAAAAATACATTAACATAGTATGATATTCAAATTCTATTTCAAACTTCCCAGGCCATAAGGCCATCAAAGTGATTATTTTTACCATTCAACAAGATAAACAAATTATGCCATCATTTATCTCAAGAAAACTCATATTATAATAAAACCAAGCAATACAATATAAACTCATAATCACACTTATCTGAAACTTGGAAATTAGTTGGCAACTGCTGAAAGGGGTTCCCTTTTCCACCCAACCATAGGCACAATTGTTCTTGGAATATTCCTCCACTAGCCTCCCCAGAGCTAGATCATGATGCCATGAGAGAGATTCTATTTTTTCTCAGCAAGGGAAAAATGTTACTCTCCTTTTTCCCACAGAAACTAGGAAGTCCAGTTTTCTATCCAACAAGCAAGGGAGCTTGCCATGATCGCTCACTCAATCATTGCAACTCTGTTTATAAACTTCATTGGAATTTTTTTTCTAGTATATCCTATATCCATAACAACTTATTTCTCAGTTATGTTTAGAACCAGAGAACCTCACACACTCTTCTTTTCTTCATGAATGGTCCTCAGACCCATTCATGTGTCTCCTCTTCTTCCCTCTTCCCCCACAATTTCCCTTCCTCTTCTTTCCTTACCCAACAAGATTTCATGGGTCAGATCAAGAAGTTTTCAGATGGTACTCTATCCATATCCTCATTAACTCTTGAGGAAGACTACCCAACTACCAATCTAACTGGTAATTAAATTTTCTGGGCCATAAGACTGTTCTGGGTCTAATAAATTTATATCCAACAGAGTACCAACATGGCAGGGGTCATCTCAACAATTACCAGTTTCCCTTACCATCCCCTCTCATGCATCATCAACCTGGCAGGAGTCATCTCAACCATTATCGATTCCCCTTACCATCCCCTCTCATGCATCATGATCTAACTGGAAACCCTCTTTCAACAGTCATGCCACAATTTCCTTTTATTAATTACGAAAATATATACATTACCTTCTATAGCAAGGTTCATGGTCTATCCAAAATTCACATGATAGATATGTCAGTAGTCTTGTTCACAATAATAATAATATTTACAATCTGGGGGAAATAAGGGTGTTACATGTTTGAAGTAGATGAACCTTTTTGTACAATATGCGAAAACAAGTAAGAACATTAGTGAGCATTCCTTCCTTTTTACATAGAAATTGTAGATTCCACAGTCTTGTTAATTAGAGTGTGCAACATATTAAACATTTTCTCTATTCCTTCCCATTTTTAAGTGCTTCAAATATTCTTGAAGTGCAAAATATAAGGTCTCCTTAAGACCACAATATAAACCAATCCCCTTATTCAATTTCGGGTGAGTGCATATTAAACATTTTCTCTATTCCTTCCATTTTTGAAGTGCTTCAAATATTCTTGAAGTGAAAAATCTAAGGTTTCCTTAAGACCACAATATAAACCAATCCAGACACATAAAGATCCTAAGACCCCCTTATTCAATTTCGAGTGTGTCTAGGATGAGTTTGGGGAAGTCTTATTGCATGTTTCAATGAGGAAGATATGAGACAGAATCACAGGTCTATATGAAGTCTTGTGATAGAGAAGAGATGGTGATTATGTAGTGGGAATACATCCGGGATGCATCATAGGAGTTGTGAAATTGGTTACGAAGGACAAGTCTTAGTGTGAAAAACCTGTGTATGAGTGTCTTGGTGAGGTGAGACGAGTTGTGTGACTCTGCCCAAGTTGTAAACTGATATGATGGTGCTCATATTGTAAAGATTTTGCAATAATAAGAATTAGTCGAGTGTTATGCATGCCTTGTGTCTCTCACACTATATCTGTGTGTCTCTTTTTTGTTTCACAAATGTTCTCTCCATTTCATGGATGTATGCTTAAATGACTAAGTGTTAATATTGTTAACAAATTGCCTAAGTATACAAGAGAGTTACACTAGAATAGAGTGTGAATCAACTGTTGCCTAGAATGAAGTATGATTATTCTCTAGGTGAAGAGGCATAGTCCAAATGAAGTATCCTTGGTGTTTCCAAGAAGACAAGTGAGAAACGTCACCGTGTCTCACACCCTCAAGAGGTGCATGATTTCAAGATTTGGGTAAACACATTGTGGGGACTTGACAGATGGTATCAGATGTTATTTGTTGCATATTTTGAAGAAGGGTTGGTGAGTTATTCCCCAATATATTGAAAATATATGGTATCAGAGCTTAAACCATGCTCTACTACTATGGTGATGGTAGTGGTGATAGAGCGTAGCAAGAAGACAATTTGTTGCAAATACAATTTATTGGGAACATTTGTAGACTTGGTGAACAATTTGGTGGAGTGAACTGGTTCACCACAAAGACTTTATATCAGACTTATAATAGATTTTTTGTTTGACGGTGCAGTGGAAGGTTGATCTACATGCACACCTTGTATACATAGAGAGAAGAGTTTTTTGTGAAATGAAGCACTTGGAGAGGGTGGGTGATCACAAAGTTCATCGTAGGAATTGTCGCAAACTTGATCGCAGTGATAGTATAGGCACATACTTGGTTGGTTTTATTTGTGATGGAAGTAAGTTCCATAGTTGTGTGTACACCTTGAAAATATGAAGCACAAAGTTCATTGGGTGAATGAAGCACTGGGGAAAGGTAGACAAATGCAAGACTTGTCATAGATCGAACTGTAGAAGTGATCGTAGAGGGTGATCGCAAAGTGATCATGAAGGGGAGTAGTTATGGGTTGCAGCAAATTGAAGCACTTGGGTGTGTTGGAAAACCTGGGGTGACCTAGAGTAGCTTCAGATCAGGGTAGTTGGTTGGGCACATTTATATCATGACATATTCATGTTGTTCATCACCGAGAACAACAATTTAGTTGAGATGGGTTGTTGGACGAGTGGGTTGACTGCATCCTTCAGATGAGGTAGCTCTTCGCAAATTTATGCGAGTCAGTGAACAATAGTATGATTTTGTAGTCAGTTGGTGTATGCATGGTTCCTTGAAGTGTAAGAAATCAAGGTGCGAAGATGGAAAGACATTGGGGATGAATTCAACCGATTGTATGCAACGTTTGGTACTTAGAAAGATTTGTGAAGTGGACAGATGGAATCAACCTTGTATCGTAGAAAAGGAGCTATGTTGGCTTATGTAGCTATGAAAGGTGATTGAGGGGAGTTCATACGGAGAGTCACTGACTTGGGAAAGTGAATGTCCAGGACAACAGACTTAGAACATGGTTGCTAACAAGGATGTTGTTGGAAAGGTATGGATGACTTTGAGTTCTTTCATTTCCTAAGTGTTGCAGTGAGTTATTTGAAGGGAAGTTGGATGACTTGGTAGTTCAAGTGTAATCCATTTATGTGGTGAAAATCGACAGACTTGAGGGTGACTCAAGTGGTGCAGATTCGAATGAAGTCATGCAGTAGTTTGGGATGTTGTGACTTGGGCAAATATGCAGATACCTTGGGGTGACCTGCTTGGACGATTCCAGTGGTGGAATTAGGAAGATTTGGATGCAACCGTGTAGGTGGATTGAAGAAGCTTCCTAACTCTTTGATGAGGTGCATTGGACATGTCACTTTGGTGAAGTAGGAAGTGAGTGCTAGATGTGTTGAGTTTGAGAGGATGGATGAGATAACTTAGTGTGTTGGTGCCTTAACTGGGTTTGTTGGGTCATGCAATGACTTGATATTCATGATGATAGTGCTAGAGATTTGATTCTTCCAAGAGGTGCAATGGAGTTTCGTTCAAGGAGATGGATGGATTCAATAGACAATTCGACCGAGAATTGTTGACATTCAACTTGAATGGGAAGAACACAGACCAAGTGACTTGGGTGGTGTTTTATTACATTTTTTTATGGGACATTGGATGAGGCAGAGCATACATTGGTGACTAGTATATGATTGTACAATGAATCAGAGATCTGATGGGGCCATTGGTTGATGTTGGTATAAGTATTGGTTTGAACGTACATAAGGCGTGGAAATTCTTTACAGTGATTCATCCTACTTGGAGCACTTTGGATAGTAATTCGTTGGGATATTTGAGGACTGTGAGTTTGTTTTCCACACTCATCTTAGATGTTGAGTTAAATAGACGTGAATTGATGAAAGGAGGTGAGTTGAGGACTTGCCTTAGTTTTGGAGGATCGTGCAAATAGGCATATTGCAACATGAAGAGATTACTTGGACATGGGTGTTTCTCTTGCTTTGCGGTAGCATGGTTAAGGGTGAAGCCTAACCATTCCAAGGCATAGAGAGGTAGATGTAGAGGCATGGTCGGGTGATGAAGTAGTGGGGAAAGACATTTTGGACATGTAGTTCTTGGTGTAGATGATAGGTTTCATATCTGAAGCTGCAGATGGATATGGGGAGAATTCGACCAAGGAAGATAGACTTGTGGAATTGATCACAATTTGAGTCACATGGGAAGAGTTGGCTAGACATGTAAATGCACAATGATTTCCCTTGACACTTCCTAGACTTAGATGCAATGCAATTTTTTTGTTGAAGATTTCCTAGTTGTGCCATGAGGTGGGAAGTAGAGTCAAGCTGTCGCAGATAACTTGGTTTTTGGGTGAATTCATAGTGAAGCAATATGAGGGGTGATATTTCTTTGGTCTGAGGTTGTTCTGCGGATGAACCAAATTGCGAAAGGAAGTGACCAGTTTGTGCATGAAGGTGTATAGGCTCAAGGAATGCAACAATTGGACTAGCAATTCAACTAGTTCATGACTTGGGTGATAAAAAAAACATGACAAGGGGGTTGAAGTGTGGATGGTCTAGTAGGTTCAAAGTGCAACACTTAGATATTGTGGAGGATCTCCTTGATGAAGATCATACAATGGAAGTAGTAGTGGGTCCCGGGTGAACACTTACCTTAGTCTTTGGAGTTGGATGGAGTGACAAAGATGTGGAAAAAAAATACTAAGTTTGGACATGAGGAAGTGCGTTCGCATGAGTTGGGCACGATGGTTGGACTAGGTACCTAATCAATCAAAGGAATGGGGGAATTCAATGTGCGGAGACATGGAAAAGTTGGTTGAAGTATGGGTGCAATAGTTAGTTCACGAGATTTCAACACTTAAACATTTTTCATGCGGTTGTAGCAGTGGTTGAGGTAGCAGTAACAACATGACAATATGTGATCGTCACAGTAGGACAATGGTATCTTGAGCATTACAGACAAAGTTGGGGAGGAGATGTCCTTCCATTGTAGCAAACAAATTGGTTGCACACAACTTTGGGAAGAGAGTAATGTGGATGGTTTCATAGGTTGTGGATGATTATAGTGCGAATTGGAAACTTGGGGTTTCCATGTTGGTGGAATTTGGGGTTTCTAGTTGGAATGAAACTTTGGGTTTCTAGAAAAATTATCTACGATGGGGCATGAGTTTGAGAAGAGACTTGGAGATTGCATATTTTGTGGATGTTGTCAGAGACGACAACAACTTGAGGTGGGGGAGGGTGTAAGGCCTTTGTCTAGAAGGGAAAATATATTTATGGTTACCTGTGCCATAGAGACCTTGATAAATGAATGGGACACCCAAGGGATTAATATCAATAGAGGGGTACATTCCTTTGGTTTGATAGATCGAGAGGACAAGAGATGGTGGAAAATTGGGATATCTATAGGAGATACCAGTGGATTGTGGTTTTTCTTAGTTATGAGTGGAAAGTGAGAGATCATGCTATTTTGTAGATTTTTAGCCCCAGATCGAGGGTGACTTGTTGTTGATATTTTGAATAACAAGTATATGGTTGGGTGGGACGTACATCCCAAGAAGCTAGTTGCACAACTGAATTAAAAGATAAGTGTTTTATATGTTTACGTGTTGTATTTATGAGTTAAAATTGTTGTGTATTGACTCTGTGTTTGAAAAACATTATATGTTATTGTGTTGAGTGATTTAAGATGCATTTGTGTCATTTTTAACATGATGTAAATGCATTCAATTAATGGTAACATATAGTAGTTAAATCTGGTTGTAATTTGTAGTTGGTAAGCTACAAGAAATTAGTTATCTTTAAAATTTTAAAATATGAGTTTTCCACACGTAATGGACCTCAGTTGGGTTGGGGAATGATGTTTATTTATGCCAACACTTCTTGTTCTTCTCCTCTTATCATGAGACTTATGGCTCCCTGATCATCTTGCCTCAGTCTCCTTATCCATCTTCTTCTCTATTTTGTCCAATCTCTGCATTAACTTGATGTTGAATTCTTCCTTCTTCTCCTTGGCTTTCATAATCCTCTAATTATCATATTTATAACTCATTACATACTTTTGAATTTTTTTTATGGTATCTACCAAGTTCATGCTTTCTTCCTTACGTTTTCCATGTCCATTTGAATTCGTACCTTCATTACCCATATTGACATACATTCCTGTGATCTCTTCTTCATGGATATAAACTCCTTGCACATATTACATGATTCTAAACTTGTGTTGATCATGTTTTTGATCTAAATGTTGTTAACTCTACAAAATGTGAAACCAACAAAATTTGTTAGGCTAAACAATTTAACAAATTGATGAAATTATGTACAATTCAGTTTCCATAATGCATCAGAATTATTTCTTCTAATTTCTTGGGAAATTAACTACCCAATCGACTTTGTGTTCACTACTTCTCAATTATAAACCCATAATTAGCATGCGCCAGTTTTACACACACAACACTATAATGTAGTGCACAAACTGCACACCTATATCTAGTGTGCATACTTTTCTGTAGCATGCCAATTTCTACTGAGCACAATTTTTATGTCGCACAACAATACTTTGCACGCACTACAATCACCACACCACATAATGCCAAGGTTTAGTGTGTTCACACTGCACGCCAATACTCCCTGAGCACCAATATTATGTCACGCGTCAATATCTACCGAGCACAACTTTTGTGTCGTGCACCAATACTTTGTGCGCACAACGTTTCACGTGCACCAATACTCTGTGCGCACAACGTTTCACGTGCACCAACAAATTTTTACTGTACTCTGCCAAAACTCCAAGTTCACACCTTTCGCATCACATTATTATTCGTGCACCATAAAATATTCACCTTGTTATGCCAAACTTTAGTGCGCTTTTCTGCACACCCATATTATGCACAGACCACCAATTATACACAATGCATTGCCAAAATTTTGTGTGCATACCCTGTGCACCATTATTTTCTGCTCAACGCCAATGGTTTAGTGCGCACACCTACGCAAAATTAATTTTCACATCACCAGTTCCGTCCAGTGCATTACCCAATTTTAATGCGCACACTTACGCACCTTTATTTTTCTGCGGATCACTACTACTTAACACACACAAATATTTTCGACGCTTAACTGATTTTTCCATAATTTTGATACAAAAATTGGGGCTTTTGCTCATTTTTCACCCAATTTCCACCATGGACATTCTGCAACCATGAATTTTGTTCAATTTCACTCCAATATACACAAATTCAACCTCTACAACAACAATTTTTGTGTGCACTGCTGGTTGACATTCATGGCGCGAGTTTTCCTAATTCATTTGCGAATTGAGAATTTTATTCAAACAATTCTGCTGAATATGTCGTGGCTTCAATGTAACTTCAAATTCAACCAATTCGTATCTAAATTTTCTTAAACATGGATTAAAATTAGGAACATCTCATCACTTAACCAAATTTCCCAAATTCCCCATGATTTTAACAATAGAAATTGAGACTTTTCCCCAATTCCACTCAATTTCTTTTAATTTCCATCATGGACACACTATAATTTGAAATTTGGCCACTCCTGAATTCAATTCTCTATGAGAATCCACTTCATCATTATGCTAACTCGGCCCATCTAAGTTCACTGTTGAAAATTGGGCTCTGATACCACATTGTAACATCCCTAGCCACCAACTCGGCTATGCCACTTAATTTTTTTTTGAACTCTGATACTAATTAAAACATAAAAATACTCTGCAATGCACAATTGTATACATAATCATAACAAAAATATAAATGCATCATAAACAAGATAAACACATGAAAGAAAATGCATAATTATTACTACAACATATGCTTTAACACACAATTGACACTTATCTTTGATTAAAGGACACCAACTGTGTGCATACCTTCCATGTTCCTCCTAGACTTAGACATACCTGGTCATAAATCTCAACAATGGGTCACCCCCGAGATGAGGATAAAATCCACCCGGGTGATTTTTCCTAACCAGGCTAAAGTATCTCAAACCACAAGAAACTCCATCACAGGTGCCAATTCATATTGACATCCTACAGTACCTCATTCCCCACATGCATGTCCCAACCCAGTAAGTGTGCCCCTTATATGCTAAACATTCCTTCGGCTTCCCACTTCCATTCTAGGACTTCAAAAACAGGTCGTACAAGAAGTCTCAGGGCCCTGTCGCTACAGTTTGGCATCTCGAGAAAATAATTCCCTGCAATTCTCTCACCTGGAGAGAATGCAATGTCCTATGGGCCTGACAACCTGCCTCTTCAATCCCACTCCCAAGATAACCAAGGTACAAGTATCTGTGACAGTAACCATCGGGTACGAATGACAGGTGAGTGAGTAAAATCCCCTTGATCCCATCATTCCCCCCAAAACAAATGTACTATGTCCAAACTATATGGATGCATGTTCCAAACTTGAAACTTGTCATGTTGAGAACTATCTTGGACCCACATTTTCCCCTCCTTCAGACTTAGGATAAAATAATATCCATACTTATATTTTAAGGAATATTAATATAATATTCCTTTGGGTTTATGCCCCCTTATTTAGCCCCTTATCCTCAACTAGTGGAGTTTATCCCCCCCATACTCTTTTACATGGTTGGTCTACCGTAGTGATGTGTTTTCATTATATTCACATGTGATTACATTTACATTTTCAGTATGGAAGTACTGGTCTTTTTGCATCGAGGCTCCCCATCCTAAAAAACACAAAGATCGCACACTAAACTGGTGTGTGCAAAAATCCTGGGATGCACACATTCTTATTTTAGTGCATCATCCTTGGCTCTTACACTGGTGCGCATTGTATACATTAAGTTGTTCCTCTTTTAGTGTTCCATCCCTATGCACTTACATAGGTTCACGCTAAATACATTAAAATGCACTCTATATTCATTTTAAAATGTGCACACTTCTTTAGTGCGAGATTGACACACACTAACTCAATGCACACAGAACCAAACCAAAGATATTGTACCATCATTTCACCAACTTATATGTAAATTAGAGTTACATTTATATGTATACTTGGAGTTCAGTTGAGGGTTATTATAGTAAACACATCATAAGGGGAGAACCAGGGGTGAGTGAGTGCAAACAAGGGAGGGCTACGTGCATGAAGAAAATATAATTTGGGTCTAGAAAGAGATTGAAAAATTCCCATTTATCCAAGGGAATGATTTCAAGGAGGAAAATAGATGAGAAAGACATATTTCACAAACTAAAAAGGAACATCTACCAAGGAACTTTATTACAACATGATTCTTAAGGAACATTGCATCTATTAGGAGAGTAATATGGTCAATGATTTAGCCTATTTATTGAATATCCCTAAGTTCTCATGAAATTTAAAGGTCTCATCAGACACTCAATAAATTCATGGAAATATTTGAGAGAAACTGACAGATTCTAAACCATACAAGAATAAAATTTGTAGATACCTTGCCTAGACTATGATGCTTGTGTTCACCATTACTTTTACTTATTAAAATATTTGAGCACATGCTAGAATTTAAATCTCAAAAACGTTTGAGAATATTTTTAGATCAAAAGAGAATCTTGGATATCTAAATTAATGGATTGGTATTTTTTTTTTAAAGAAGGGGATGATGAATTGAGAATCCCCATAACCATATATTCATCAAAGTGAAATTTTATAAGCAATTGTAGTTATTTGTAGGTTGATAAAGATTCCACAAAATTATTTTATTAAGTGTTTATATTCCATGCAATGTTTTACATAACTTTCTTTCCATATAGAAAAATTACTCCAATAGACACATTTCATCTTAGGTTCCCCTTTGATGATCCTTGTATACAAGTAAAAAAATATTTTTGATTGAATACAACTACCAATATCACTAAACACAATGAGGTAGAATAAATTGACATGTTGACTAATAGATGGTGAGACATATTTTGATGTAGACAATAGACACATTTCATCTTAGGTTCCCCTTTGATGATCCTTGTATATAAGTAAAAAATTATTTTTGATTGAATACAACTACCAATATCACTAAATAGAATGAGGTAGAGTAAATTGACATGTTGACTAATAGATGGTGAGACATATTTTGATGTAGGTTTCCAATACTAGAGGTCCCAAGTGGATAATATTTTTCTGTCCTCAATCTAAATATTTATATTCCAATGCACAAACTTGGGAATCAAGTTCCATATAACTTGGAGAAATGGTTGTTTTAAGGATTCATGGGTAATCATTATATCATTTTACGAACAAATATTCCCACCATAAAATATTAAAAGACTAGGCTATAGCCACTTCCAAAAGTAGACAAAAAAAAATGATTTGTAGAGAATAAAAAGGGAGGGGCCATTGATGCCATTTTTAATTTGATTTTTGTTTTTTGATATATTTATATGGGTGAACTTCTAGAAGAATAAATTGAAGTTGGTAATGCTTTCATTGTTTTAGATCTTTATCCATTTTGTACCTAAAATATGGAAGGGTCAACAATGGAGAGAAAGGTATCCTTCCTTAATATGAGTAGTAGCCTAAAAATGTATCCTTTAGAAATATTTTCATCAACTTGGTGAAAGAATGGGGTTAATTTAGGAAGGATAGTTTAAGTAGGTTCCATTGTGAGATCAAGAATAGATGTCGGTTAAGTGGGTGAACCTACCTTTTCTATAATGATGCATCTCTTTTTATCCATTGAGAATTGTATGACAAAACATAGTTTCCCTTTTCTAATAACCATCTTATTAGCATTCACAAGTCTATTTTGGATTTTAGATGGAGGGGATCCCATCATGAAATCTTCACAATTTTTGACAAAATTTCCACTAATTGGGTTCTCAAAACTTTTGCACTTTTTATTAGAGAAAATAAACTTAGAATTATTTTGTCGAAAAATTTAACGGCCAAAACTACCAATTATGGAAGATGTAGATGGAAGATTATTTATATCAGAAGGATATATTCCTACCATTGGGAGGTATATCAAAGAAACCGACGACTATGAAGGACGAAGAATGAGAGATTCTTGACAGAAAGGCTCTAGGAACGATACGACTGAG
>SNQJ01S0000927.1:134765-158825 GCA_010110895.2 Picea sitchensis
ACATGTTAACAAAGGGAATAACCAAGGAGAAATTGAGTTCCTGCTCAGTTTTAGTTGGTCTTCAAGAATGAATATGAAGATGAGAAATTTTCCAGGTCCAAGAAGGTTCAAAGTCCAGCATATACAATAACGATGGAGTTGTTGAGATCAGTCTCCAAGTGGGAGATTGTTGGTTGTGGAGCCTGATTATCTTCCTAATTCAGAGGTATTTTGTTTTCAGCTGTGTTTATACCCCATGAAGTATTTACACCCTAGACGTATGTACACTCTTCCATGTGGGGGAGTGTAGAGGGGGGTTACCCCCTCTGCGGGGTCTGGGGGCGAAGCCCCCTAAGGAAAAAATGCCTTGTAAATGTATATTTTAATTTCATTGTAAATATGGACCGTTCATTATAAGGTCGCAGATCTAACGGTAGAAATTATGTTAGGGTTTTTTTGCCCAAGAAGGAAACCCTCTTTTATGAGGGAAATATATTGCGACTAAGTATGATAGCGAATATTGTATTCTGAGAGAGGATACTATGAGAGAAAGAAGAGGAAGTCCCTTCGATTGCTGAATAATAATAAATGAAGGACCTGGCAATTTCTTTGGTGGACGTAGCCCACACTGGGTGAATCACGTATATCTGTATCTCTATTGTATTGTGTATCTTCTATATTTTATTTCCGCATTTGTTTTATTTTATTGCTCCGCGATCCTGTTTTTCTAACAGTTTCCCACATCTCCAAAGAAAATTTTAAATCAATCTTCCCAATATAGTCACATATAATGTATAGTCACATATGGATAAGATGCAATGTATGTACATAGGAAAAGTAATGACAATATATATGATGAGAGTGTTTCTTACTTACAAGAATAAACATTAGCTGCAAAATGCTATAAATTTGGTTTTGAACTTTTCAAATGCTAGATTCCAATATTTTGTGTCAAAGATTCGATGGGTGATAAGAATGATAGGATAGGTGATGGATATCCGTTTCATCTCTATATGGAGGTAATGGGAATATTTATCAAAGTAACTTCATAAAAATTAACCCGAAATATTTAATTTCATGTTGTTAACCTTCCCTCATCAAATCTAAAAACAACTATATAAAATTATTATAGTGAGAGACACTTTCTACATAAATTGTAAAAAGTGTTTCAACGCCGGCTAAAAATAGCAGTTCCATAGTGTTATGGAGTTATGTCTTCTCCTTATGCTATCCCTCCGAAATGGAATCGTTTTTTACGCTATAGAAACACTTCGCGCAAGGCGGAAGCATCTGGGACCATTGTTTCTATGGAGTTATGTCTTCTCCTTATGCTATCCCTAGTTACCGAAATCATATGGTGACCGCTTACTCTCTCGCCCTGCGATCAACGAGAACCCAGTAAAGGCAGCCAAGGCTTAGGACTCTTGATCGATTTTGTGGCGATCTGAGTCGGAAAGTCATGCATCGGCCTAGCAAATCTCATATCGCTCGCTATCTCTCTCACACATCTCACAGAGGAAAGATCATGGAGATAGATATTCATTAGGGAGAGACGGTTCCCCTCTAGTCTTGAAAGAAACCTTTCTACTCTTACCCTAGTAGACCCTTAATTGGTTCAGAGCAAATCCCCTTTGTCACAATTATTTAATAACATTAATAATATAATTTTAAAAAGTAAAATTAAAATAATGGATACAATGTTATAATTTTTTTTAATATTATTAAATAATTTTAATAATATATTTTTAAAAACAATTTTTTTTAATATTATTCAATATTTTTCATAATATATTAAAAAAAAAAATCATTTATCTTCATAATATATTTTAAAAAAACAAAAAAATCATTTATAGTTTTTCAAGATGATTTGAATTGATTTAAAACCATTTATCCCATTAAATTTGTATACATAAATATAATTGTAAATCATAGATAATTCTTTAGATATATTAAAGTTCATGTTTTGTTATAAGAAGTATCTATTCTAATCATTACGGTGTGGAATTTGATAAGTTCCATAATACTCAACATGACAATGTTTTTTTATTTTATCTTCATAATATATTAAAAAAAAACAAAAAAAATCATTTATAGTTTTTCAAGATGATTTGAATTGATTTAAAACCATTTATCCCATTAAATTTGTATACATAAATATAATAGTAAATCATAGATAATTCTTTAGATATATTAAAGTTCATGTTTTGTTATAAGAAGTATCTATTCTAATCATTACGGTGTGGAATTTGATAAGTTCCATAATACTACACATGTTTTTATCGTGTGTTCGATAAAATGAAACATTAAAATACGTATGAATGTTTTATGTGACAGTGATTGGTTGGAAAGGCTTAAATACAATCACTTTTGGAATTGGACTTACACTCATAGTGTTTGGAGCATTTACAGTAAGTGAATTTCTTATTAAGTTTAGTTTATTTAAAAAATTTGGATTATACAAAATTATTTTTTGTGATTTCACATTAAACCAAATTTCATTTATATAAATAACTTGTTGATAAATTTTGTATTAGATTTAATGTTTTGAAAGATTTTTTATAAACATAATGTGTTAGGGTTTTGCTTTTAATTTAATTTTTTTCTTAATTAAATTAAAATATTTGTTTATAAATGAAATTTTATTTGGTTGTTAAATATATACAAGAATAGGTATAAAAAGTTTTAGGTAGGCATTTGTAATATATAAACAATACATATTATTAATTATTAATAAATAAAATGATGTATGAATTACAATATATTAAGTACAAATTAATTAATAATTAAAATGATGTATGAATTACAATATATTAAGTACAAATTATGAATTAAAAGATATTGAATAAAATTACATAAACCATTATCAATCATTTTTTTTAAGTATAATTTCTTTTAAACTTTATTAACTTATATTATATATTAATATTACAAGAATAATTTCAAATTTGGAATTTATTAGAATATAGTTTTCTTTCTTACTAGATTTGTTAATCATGGTTAAGCAACAACACTAAATTTGAACTTTAACAACAGTGCACTGCAGTTTCTAACTAAAATTTAACTTACTAAAACTCACTAAACCATTTACCATTTCCATGTATTTAACTCAATTTTTTTTTAATACATGTCCATAAAATAAATAGTAATGAAACATATAATATAACAAAAAAAACAACATCCCATAGTCCATGATGTAGATATTTATAGTAGGAAACCCAAATATTAGGTTAAATAGCCACTCTAAATTGCATACCATCGATTCATTTCCAATTATATATTACATATTCATGACCATGTGTCTAGTGGAATCACTTAGACACAATTTGATGTCTACAGGTGCAAAATGTCCGCACTAGTCACTAACATGTGTAATTAGTCCTTCAATAACTAACATAAGATAGCATATCTAACATGTATAACCTTTTATCACACTTAGATCTCATTCCTTTAAATAAACATTAACTTAATCACTATAGAAAACACTATCTTGACCATTAATTGTAACTCACATTCATTGTCCATACACTCCACCTTATTCCTAATAATGTTAAAGGGTTGGGTATTACAAACAAAATCATAACTAAACCATGTATTGTAATTTTATTGTGATCAATGTTTACATCAAAATAAGTCAAACTCAATCACTAGTAAAATATTTCACACAACATTCATCCAACTTCAAATCATTCAATAGCCTCATAGCCATGTTATCCTATCTAATGTCCTTAAAATTCCTCAATTGTCATTGTCTCCTTAGGTTCTTCTGAATATACTTATTCTTATACCTAAATTCATCTTGTATAGTCTTGTATCCATTTAACTTATACCCATATTGTCTTTGCAACTTCACTTCCTATCTTGTATTGTTGATTAATTGGGTTGGTTGTCATTGATGTCAACCCTTGAAGCAAATCCGGTACCAAATTTCGGTAGCCTCAACATTACGATTAAGGGACTTCAGTTTGATTGATGTATAATGGTATGAATTTTAATAAATTTGCAGGTAAGACTATTCTAGATGGATAATACATTTCATTCAATTTCCGGTGATATGAAAAACGTCACATAACTCCTCACAGTTAGAGAGTCATGGCTTGGTGAAGTGGAGAACCCCCATGAGTTATCTAGAAGGTCAAAGAAGTCAAATTAATTCTAGAAGCTCCTAGAAGAAGTTGACTCGTCAAGTGGGTGAAACTAGGAGTTAGTCATCAGTGAAGTTGTTGCAATAAGAAGATAATTAAAAATAATTTAGTTGCAACTAGAAGTGGAGAATTTACTATTTGTAGCAAAGTGATTTAGAAGTGGGCAAGTGGTTAGAAGTGGGTTAGCCCTAAAAGAAGGAAAGTGGGTTAAGTTGGTTAAAAGGTAACCCCTTGAAGCTACATGGAAGTGTAAATACGAGAGAAAGTCTCTCCCATTAACACCTATTGAATATCATTGAATATCTATTTTGTGAAATGTTATTTGGGCAGGTATTATTGATAGATAAAAGCGCGACAGAAAAATTACGGCAGGAAAAGTGAAGCAGAAAAAGTGTGGCAGAAAAATCGTAGCAGGAAAAGTGCGGTAGAAAAAGTGCGGCAGAAAAATCGCGGTAGGAAAATTGCGGTAGAAAAAGCGCGGCATAAAAATCACGGCAAGAAAAGTGCGACAGAAAAACCACAGTAGAAAAACCGCGGCAACAGATTTACGACAGTAAAACCGCAGCAACAAAACACTACAAAAAAAAAAAGTATGGTTTTCATATGTGTAGTGTTGAATTTATGAATCTGGTTGAGGGTTTTCCTTGTAAATATGTTGGATGCCCTCTTGGAAGTTTAGGGCTTGTTGTAGAGTTGATCTGAGGAAGTTCTACTAAAGTTTAGTATTGGTTCATGTTTGAGGGATTTTGGTTGAGGTATGTTGCTGAAGTTATTGGTACAGATAGATGTTGTATAATAGTGAGGTTCTAACACATGGTTTGAGGTATAGACTTGTGGTATAGTGTTTGAGGTATATGTGATCAGATAAGATTGGTTTATTAGTATACAATGATAGTTTTCTCAGTGACATATTTGATAGAACATGTTGTGACAGTGACATTCATTTTCTACATTTGGCACTTATATTTCAGGGCAGTTTGACAGGGCAAGGATAGGTGGTTGTAGCCACTTTCCGGTTATAGCCGGAGAACATAGGGGGTTGTTGCCTCCTTCTGGTTGTAGCCAGAGAATTGAGGAGTTGGAGATTCCCTTTAGTTGTAGCCTGAAAATAGGGGTCAAAGCCTCCTTCCAGTTGCAGCTGGAAAACAAAAGAAGTTGGTGCTTCCAATGAATGTAATCCTTAAAGAAAAATAAGAAAAAAGATTTTGCAGTTTTCTCCCGCATTGGGTTTCCACGTAAAAAATATTGGTGTATTGTGTATGTGTATGATTGTTCATTTGTTTATGGTTTATTTACTCTGCACTTATTGGATGATAATTCTATATTGATCATAAAGATAAATAACACTTGCATACTATGGTTAAAATGATTAAAAATATATATTATCGATTCACCCCCCCTCTCAGTAATCCAACAATTGGTATCACAACAAGTTCCTTCATAAATCAATTTAACCACTAAAAGGTAGATCATGGAGAGCAACAATATGTATAAAAATGGAATACCACAGTTTCATGGACATAACTATGCATTTTGGAGCAGAAGGATGAAAACATATGTAGAGGCACAAGGATTTGAAGTTTGGCAATCAGTTGTAGATGGATACAAAGAACCAACAGTTCCGCCAACAAATGGCAACGAAAAAAAACTCAATCTAAATAATTCAAAAACCACAAATTCACTTCTGAATATTCTTTGTGATTAAGTATATACCCAAGCTATAGATTGTAGCTCTTCTAAAGAGATTTGGGACAAACTTCAAAATATTTATGAAGGAGATTCAAAAGTCAAAGAAACAAAGCTTCAATCTTACAGAGGTCAATTAGAACAACTAAAGATGAAGGACGATGAGAATATTGCATCTTACTTCTTACGAGTTGATGAAACAATGAATGCAATCATAAGATTGGGAGAAGACATTGAATAATATGTAATTGTTCAAAAGGTACTAAGATCTTTTCCAATGAGATTTGATCCTAATATATCAACACTAGAAGAAGGAGCAGATCTAGAATCAATAAGCATGGATTAACTACATGTAATCTTCACAGCCTATGAAATGAGAATTAAACATGAAAATCAAGGTATAAAAGAAGCAACATTCAAAGCATCAAAAAGGTCAAAGAAAAAGGGAAAGAAAAATGAAAAAAAATATAGCAGCAACAATGACATCTTAGAAGACGATGAAGAAGTGGCCAACTTTGTCAAAAGATTGAAAAATGGAACCTATGACAGATATAAAAGTAAGATTCCAGTGATTTGTTTTAATTGTGATGGTATTGGTCATTTTTATAACAAATTTCCTCATAAGAAAAATAAAAGAAATGATGAAAATGATTCAAATAGAAAATAACATATAAAGGAAAAATAACCAAAAAGAATTTCTTCAAGAAAATTTTATGCACCAAAGAAGAAAACTCCTCATCAGATGAAGATGAAGTCAATGAAAGTGAGACATAAATAGTTCTATTCATGGAAATATAACATTATAATAAATAAGACACCGAAGAAGAATATGAAGAGGCATAAGTTGACTACTAAGAAGAACTGTTGAGTGCTATAGAAGTTATAAAAAGAGAAAAGAAGAAAAACAAGAAGCTCTAAGCAGAACTAGACAAGAAAGAAGACACTCAAGAACTAGAGTAGATGATCATGGAATTGAAGGTTCAAATAGAAGAAGATAAAATAATTGAAGAACTCAAATAATAGTTAGAAGAAAGCGACAGGATCATTGGAAATTTGGAAGCAAAGATTGTCACATTGAGAAAGGATCTTCAAAATAAAAATATGAAGAACAACTCAAATTTTTTGGATGGAATTATCAGTAGTCAAATGCCTAATGATGACAAGTCCAGACTTGGATACGATTAGACAGAAAAGGGAACAAACTCAAAACCAACAAATCAAGAAACATATCCAAAAATATATGCAGAAACCGTGAGAGGGGATAGAAAGTTATACAAGTAAGATCACAGGGACACTCTTCCACCGAGAAGATTCATATTTTAGAATCAACGACAGTTAGAAACAAACATGCTTTAAGAAGAAGAAGGATTCAAAAGAGTATCTCGTTTCATAATATTTTCAACTCCTAGGTATCAAACTATCTTTTTTGGTTTATGTTATGCATGAAATAATTTTGGACATAAAGTTGTAAATTGCAGAGCTAATAACAGGAATAGAAAGAACTTTGAAATTCATACACAAAATGGTTATCCAAGAAGGCCTAGTGAAATACAAAGAAGAAGCTACAATAGGTTTGGATCATTGAGAACTGAAGTGGAATGCTACAAGTGCAACAACTTTGGACACATGGACAAATATTGTAGAATGGCAGTCCCTCCTAGAGAATCACAACAAAATAACAACAGTCACAGAAAGGAACCTCATAAGAGAACATGTATAATAAAGCAGAATTGATATAGAAATGAAGAATGCACACTCACTCTACAAGCTAAGCATAAGAAACGTGGTTGGTATGTTGACAATGGTTTCTCAAAGCACATGACAGGTGATGAATACAAGCTTCTAACATTGAGAAAGGAAAGAGATGGACCAATCTCCTTTGGAAATGACAAATCAACTAGAATCATTGGAAAGGGAATAGTCAGAATTGGAAACAATGATACCAAGGAAAAAAATGTTCTACTAGTGGAAGATATGAAACACAATATTATAAGTGTAATTCAAATGTGTGACCAAGGTCAAAATATTATATTCGAGTCACATAAATGCGAGATAAGAAAAACAGGCTCAGAAAAATTGGTTGCAACAACTGTAAGAACTTCAAGAAACATATATGTATTAAGTGAAATTGGAAATGAAAAGTGTTGTCTAGGGAAGGAAGATGAAGTTTGTCTATGGAACAGAAGAATGGGTCACATAAACTTCGATAACCTCGTCAAAGTCAACAAAAAGGAAGCAGTGAGAGAAATGCCTTAGATCACAAATCCAACCAACACTTTATGCAAGCATTGTCAATGAGGAAAGAAAACAAAGACCAGGTTCAAATCAAAGGAATACTCAATGACAAGACCAATGGAAATTGCACATACTTATATAGTTGGACCAACTAGAACAAAGGATTTAAAATGTGGGCAATACTTTATATTATTGGTTGATGATTATACAAGAATGAATTCATTTTTTTTCTCAAAACTAAGTCAAAATCATTTGAAAAATTCAAGGTATACAAGGAAGTGGTTGAAAATGAAATGGATTCAAAAATAAAATGCTTGAGATCTGATAATGGAGGAGAGTTTACTTCAAAGGAATTTATGGATTTTTGTATCAATCATGGTATAAAAAGGAAATTCTCTGTTGCTATAACACCTCAACAGAATGGGGTCGTCAAAAGAAAGAACATGATAGTACAAGAAATGGATCGAACAATGTTAATTGATTCCAATTTGAGAGATGTTTTTTGGACACATGCAGTGCATACAACAATTCACATTCAAAATAGAGTAATGCTCAAGAACAACAATGACAAAAATCCTTATGAGTTATGGAAAGGAAGACCAGCAAATGTGAATAACTTCAGAATCTTTGGAAGAAAATGCTACATAAAAAGAGAAGATGGAAGAATGAGAAATTTTGATTCTTGTGTAGACAAAGGCGTACTTGTTGGTTACTCAAGTACAAGGAAAGCATACAAATTTTACAATGTAAGGCTCAACAAATTTGTGGAAAACATCAATGTAAGGATTTATGAGACATGTGGACAAAAATTAAAAGGAAGAAGAAAAAGAGTCAGTGGAACAAGTTTACGAAGAAGAAGTAAAGGATGAAGAAGCAAAAGAAGGAAAATATGAAGAATATCAAATAGAAGTAGAAGAGTAAGAACAACAAGTATCTCCAAAGACACCTAGAAAAATAATACAAAAGAATCATCCATTAGATCAAATTATCGGGAACACAGATGCAGGAGTTGAGACTAGAAGAAGAATTCATTCACTAGAACAACTTCACCTAGCACTCTTATTTTCGATTGAACCAAATAGTTTTGAAGAAGCCAACAACGATGAATCTTTGATAAAGGACATGGATGAAGAATTAGATCAGATAGATAAGAATGACACTTGGGAATTGGTTCCAAGACCAAGGTATAAGAATGTGATCGACACAAAATGGGTCTTCAAAAATAAATTGAATGAATATGGATAGGTTACCAGGAACAAAGCTATATTGGTATGCAAAGGATATGAACAGGTTGAAGGTATCGAATTTGAAGAGACATTTGCCTCAGTTTCCATAATGGAAGCAATCGGATTGATACTAGCTTATGCATGTTCAAAGAATATTAAAATGTATCAGATGGACATGAAATGAACTTTTCTGAATGGAGAACTAGAAGAAGAAGTCTACATTGAGCAGCCAGGATGATTTCAGTTATCAAAAAATGAAGATTAAGTTTGCATATTAAAGAAGGCTTTGTATGGTCTCAAACATTCCCCTAGAGCATGGTATTATAGACTAGATAGACACTTACAACAACAAGGGTTCAGGAAAGGAAATGAAGGCAACAACATCTGCATCAAGGTAACTCAAGATAATATTTTATTAATTGAAGTTTATGTTGACGATATTATTTTTGGAAGTGATGATGACAGGTTGAGCCAAAAATTTGCAAAGGATATGCAGAATGAATTTGAAATGTCATTACTTGGAGAACTATCCTTCTTTCTTAGTATTCATATATGTCAAAGCAACCGAAGAATTTTTGTTTCTCAAGCCAAGTATATCAGAGAAATGTTGAAGAGGTTTGGAATGGAATATTGAAAACCAGTCAATACTCCTATGCAAACCAATTGCAAGTTAAGTAAATATGATGCTTCAAAGTATACACATAAGAGGAAGTACAGGTAAATCATTGGAAACTTACTTTATGTGAAAGCATCTAGACCAGATGTAATGCAAGAAGTTGGAAAAGTGGAAAGATTTCAAGCAACACCAAATGAATCACATGTTCTAGCAGTAAAGATGATATTCAAGTATATCAAGGGTACAAAAGATTTTGTATTATGGTATACAAAAGGAAATGATTTGTCACCTATTTCCTACACAGATGCAGATTGGGCAGGTTGCATTGATGACTGATGAAGCACTAGTGGATAAATGTTCTACTTGGGTGAGTGTTTCGTATCTTGGCTAAGAAAGAAACAATCATCAATATCATTATCTATAGTCGAAGAAGAGTATATTACAACAACAACATGTTGTACACAAGTTCTATGGATGAAACAAACTCTGATAGATATACAGGTTGAGTATGATGATCCCATTGCAATATATTGTGATAATACAAGTGCCATCAATATCTCAAAGAACCCAGTGATGCACTCCAAGATGAAGCACATTCCAATCAAGTATCACTTTCTACGGGAACAAGTTGTAGAGAATAACATCAGAGTTGAATATGTGGGAACAAAAGAACAAGTGGGAAATATCTTTACAAAACTGCTTCCAAGGGAATCCTTTGAGTATCTTCACCAAAGTCTCAGAGTAATTTCTACTCCAAAATTAATTTTTTTGAATGCTTATCTTATATGTATTATATTTACATGAGGACGCACCATAAAGAGGAGATTTCAGGTTGGGGGAGCAGTTTCAGGAAGATTTCACTCAGGGGGAGAAACCCCAAGGAAAGTTCAGTTAGGAGGAGGAGCCCCGGATGAGAAGTTGCCTTTTCAATTGATGTCAAAGGAGGAGGGATTTATCAGATGTAGGATAAAGAGTTAGATACTGGAGATAGAGAACATAAGCATGTTTCTAGGGGGAGCGATGGTCACAAGGAGAGCATGAGAGATATGAATTCAGTATTGCATCAGAGGGTTTCCATCAATGCCAAAGGGGGAGATTTTTGATTAATTGGGTTGGTTGTCATTGATGTCAACCATTGAAGCAAGTACGGTAGAAAATCATGGTAGCCCCAACAATATGATTAAGGGAATTCAATTTTATTGATGTATAATGGTATGAAGTTTAATATATTTTTACTTAAGACTATTCTATATGGATAATACATGTCATGTCATTTCCAGTGATATGCAGAACGTCGCATAACTCTTCACAGTTAGAGAGTTATGGCCTAGTGAAGTGGAGAACCCTCATGAGTTATCTAGAAGGTCAAAGAAGTCAAATTAATTCTAGAAGCTCCTAGAAGAAGTTGATTAGTCAAGTGGGTGAAACTAGGAATTAGTCATGTGTTAAGTTGTTGCAATAAGAAAATAATTAAAACTAATTTAATTGCAACTACAAGTGGATAATTTACTATTTGTAGCAAAGTGAGTTAGAAGTGGAAAAGTGGTTAGAAGTGGGTTAACCCTAAATGAAGGAAAGTGGGTTAAGTTGGTTAGAAGGTAACCCCTTGAGGAAGCTACATGGAAGTATAAATAAGAGAGAAATGATATCCCATTAGAACCTATTGAATATCATTGAATATCTATTTTGTGAAAGGTTATTTAGGCAGGTATTATTGATACAAAAAAGTGCAGCAGAAAAAGTGCGGTAGAAAAATCGCGGTAGAAAAATTGTGGCAAAAAATGTGCGACAGAAAAAGTTGGACAAAACAATCGTGGCAGGAAAAGTGCGGTAGAAAAATCGCGATAGGAAAAGTGTGGCAGAAAAATAGCGACAGAAAAATCAGGGTAAAAAAAGTGCGGCATAAAAACCACAGCAGAAAAAGTGCAGTAGAAAAATTGCGGCAGAAAAATCACAACAACAGAATCGCGGCAGAAAAACCGTGGCAACAGAACTCTACAAGAAGAAAAAAGGTATGGTTTTCATATCTATAGTGTTGAATTTATGGATCTGGTTGAGGGTTTTCCTTGTAAATATGTTGGATTCCCTCTTGAAAGTTTAGGGCTTAATGTAGAGTTGATCCGAGGAAGATCTACTAAAGTTTAGAATTGTTTCATGTTTGAGGGATTTTGGTTGAGGTGTGTTTATAAAGTTATTGGTATATATAGAGGTTGTATAACAATGAGGTTCTAGCACATGGTTTGAGGTATAGACTTGTGGTATAGTGTTTGAGGTATATGTGATCAGATCAAATTGGTTGATGAGTATATAATGACTGGTTTCTTAGTGACAGATTTGACAAAATAGGTTGTGACAATGACATATTTAGTTTCTACATTTGGCACTTATATTTTAGGGCAGTTGGATAGGGCAAGGATAGGTGGTTGTAGCCACCTTCTGGTTGTAGCTGGAGAATATAGGGGGTTGTATCCTCCTTCTAGTTTTAGCTAGATAATTGGGGAGTTGGAGCTTCCCTCAGGTTGTATCCTGAAAATAGGGGGTCAGAGCCTCCTTCCAGTTGCAACTAGAAAACAAAGGAAGTTGGTKCTTCCAATGAGTGTAATTCTTAAATAGAAATAAGAAAAAACATTCCTTGGTTTTCTCTCGCATTGGGTTTTCACGTAAAAAATAGTGGTATATTGTGTATGTGTGTGATTGTTCATTTGTTCATGGTTTATTTACTCTACACTTATTGGATGATAATGCTATATTGATCATAAAGATAAATAACACTTGTCTAATGTGGTTAAAATGATTAAAAATCTCTATTACTGATTCACCCCCCCTCTAAGTAATCGAACATCTATACTCTTAGAGTCCCTAGGATACCTGCTATAAATACTATAAATGGAATTACATCCATCACCACCTTTCACTTTGCATGTCACTTCTATAGTCAATGATATTCCCATTTTTTTCACCCATTCTCTAGCCCCATTCTCTTCCTATTACAATCCTTCCTATGTATCTTCTCACAATCTCCTTCTTGACATGCCTTATGTCTTCCTACATGTCCCACTTCATCCTCCTTTTGTTCCATGGAATTATACCTATTGGGAATCTTGAAGGTCTTTCCCAATATTAATATTCTTGGCATCCATGTCTTTATGCTCTCTAAATTCAATCGAAAATTCAATTGTGTATTCTTGTCTCATTTCATCTAAATTTGTTTCTTAAATTTTCCTCTAATAGGAGTTCTCAAGGCACTATTACCTCAATTGATTCCCTCTTTCTTCACCGTATGCTATTTGATGTTACACCTAGATTATTCTTATCCTTAACCACTTTCCCTATATAAATTATATCTCTTTGTATCTATATTCCTATCCTTTTCTGCATGTTATTTCCCTATCCTACCCTAAGGAAACATTTGGTCTCTAGTTCTCTCACTCATTCTTATCTAGAATTTTTTTTCTTGAAGCCATCTCCATCAACATCCTTCATTGTTTCTAGATGCCATCCTTTGGAACTTTTCTATCCACCCTCAACTATCCCCATTGGTATCCTTCTCTAGATATTGTCCAATTGTTCCCTCTACATAGTTAACTTAGCCATCACTTTCACTCAAACCAAAAATAATAAGTTTATGCACACTAGGTGGCTACTTGGCTTCCATTTGATTATTATTGTTGTAGTCTACTTGATCCAGAGCCCTTTGTAATTGTACATATAGGATGGTGAGATGAATTGTTACTAAGCGTAAATGTAATGAACATTTAGGCTGGTGAGCCAAGGACACCTGGTTTTGGTGTTGCGTGCATCAAAGTAAGTGCACAGAGAAGTGTTAACAAAGACAACGTTCACAAATTTTGTGTGTTGCGCACACCTGGGTAAGTGCACACATTGAACTCTGTTGTG
This sequence comes from Picea sitchensis, assembly GCA_010110895.2. Lineage (NCBI taxonomy): Eukaryota > Viridiplantae > Streptophyta > Pinopsida > Pinales > Pinaceae > Picea > Picea sitchensis. The sequence goes on from SNQJ01S0000927.1 coordinate 148,547, forward strand.
TGCACTTGGGTTACTGCACATGATTGAATGATTATGTTTTTAGGCTAGAGATCCTGTATGATTATGAGGCTAGTGAGCTTGAACATAGATAAGCGAATGTGCCTATCCATGTAAATATAATCATGAATACTAATATAATATTTCATCGATGTACGTTGAATGACTCAGATGGAAAAGAGATGGGGTGGTCTACTCCACTGGAAAAGTGAAAAAGGGGGTGAGTTAGAAGTCTTAGGGAATATTTTATAATATTTCCAGGAAAAGTATAATGAGGATATGTTTTATCCTAAGTTCTTGAGGGTAGGGAATGGGTCACCAAGTGGATTTAAGTTACTTTTGAAGGCGACAAGTGTCAAGTGGAAGGCATGAAATATATACTGTTGGACTTAGTGTATTTTTTTGGGGATTATAATTATTATTCATGTTGCAATCTCTAGTGAGCAGAAAGGGATCATACTGTATAGACAATCTTATTATTACCTTATCTTCCAGAGAAGCTTGTAAGGAGTTGTATCTAGATTTTTTATTTTTCGAAGAGTGGGGTTGGAAGACTGTGAGAAGTCTCTTTGGGTGAGAGATTGGTTGTTTTGGAATGGTTTCCAGTCTCGTGAGAATATTCTCTAGGTGAGAGTAATGATGAGAATCATTACTTGGTGCATTGGGAACTAGTCACAGGGCTCACAAAATTCCTTTCTGGCCTGTTGCTAGTAACCTTGGAAATGGGAGTGGGGCAACCAAAGGACTGGTGAGAAGAGAAGAGGCACACTTCCTTGGGTGTGACAGGTGCATGCATAATGAGGGATTGTAGACTAGTTGCAACAGTGGGCACCTAGGACTGAGCAATTTTGTTGGGTTTCATAGCATAGATTGTTGCTAGGACCCTGTTTTCCTTGGTGGAGTTGAGACCCAACTTGGGGGTGACCGGTTGCTGAAGGATTATGAGAAACAATTTCTATGGTTGTGAGAAACGTCTGAGTCAAGGATGCAGTTGGTGATTTTTATATAGGATAAGTGTTCTTTATGTGTTTGTCTTGTCTACCGTGTTCTTGTTTATCTATGTTTGATATGGGTTAAATTCTTGTATGTCATTGCAGATAAGTATTTGTTTTTACCATGTTTAATGATGTTTTCACCTATAGGTATGATTCATATAGCCTGTATTTCTAGATATGCATGGATATAACTAATATGGTTAGTTTAGCCTGCTATGTTAAACTAGTGATGTTGGTTATGAGATGGCAGGAAGAGAATTGAGTGGCCGAGTGTGCAAGGTGGTAACATTTGTATACTAATAAGTTGGAATTATGGTGGTGTTGTGGGAACAATATGAAAATGCACGCAATTGATGCACACATATTTGAGTTATTCCACTTCTTAATGTGGTGATGAAAGAAATTTTTACATTTTGGTTGTTCAAAGCATGGGTAAAGTGGTAATGGGACTTAGTGGGAGTCTGGGTACGTTACAACACTTGGGGTTAAGTGACATGGCCTAGCCCGGGGTGGTCGGGGATGTTACAATATTGTATCAGAGCCATTGGTTCAACACTGGACTCGTATCGGCTAAATATTAACATGAATAGACGTGTACGCTAAGAATTGGTACCATGCAGTACAAATATTAGTTTGCGGGGAAGACCGTTGGTGCGCAGTATAGGGTTGTGATGCAAAAAAATTCAGTGCTGTGTGGGTGTGCACGCTAGAGTTTGGAAGGATGAAATAATCCAAGAAATCCAGTTGAAAGGATTCTGAAAAAATGGTGCAAAGTTTTCAGGTAGTTGTTGCATGAAACTATGTAACAAAACTTAATTTCTTGCACATTTTGCAGAACTTTCAATTAATAGAGAAATACAATCTCAATATAAAAGGTTAATAACATGGAAAATGTGCATAGGACTTATAGTCATGATGATGAATTCATGGATATGTATGTCAGCTTGGGTGCACATGTAGGTTGGAGAAAAGAGATATGGTGTACTTTGGATTGTTGTGTGTTGAGAAACATGTGAGAGATTGAGTGCTGACTGGTTTGGGAAGATGAGTGATACCCTAGAACCATCCTTTTGGATTCATAGTCTTGGCTTGGTGGTGATCTATTGTTCAGATTGAGAATAATAGTGTCTATGGTTGCATGGAACGTCCTTGGTCTGCATCCAGTTGGTTATTGGTTTTAATAAAGATAATTTTTCTTGTTATGTGTTTATCTACTTGTGTATTTATTTCTGTTGTATATTATTTATTATATCTGAGATTCATTTTTATGCTTGCTTGTTGATTATTGTTTTGCGTGGCATATTTTTTATTTCTTGTATTATGTAATATGAATCTTGATGATTGCATTTGATCCTTTCATGTTTCTTTATTAATTAAATGTCATAAAAAATTCAAAATCAGTTTTGAAGTGTTTAATTTGAAGTAGCATGGTCAACCTATGGGTGGTTGGGTATGTTACAAATTTGTATCAGAGCTATTGGTTTACAACATCAGGCCTTCAAGGGCCTGCTACATGCTAGGAAAAAAGTTCTGGAAATGAAATCAATTAATGTATTTTTGAACAACGTCAGAGGGGGGAGTTTTTTTGTATAAACCCTTTCTTTCACCCCTGTAAATCAGATCCAAGTTGATTCTCCACACCTTGACCTTCCAGCAATTTCATCCATCATTATTAGAGAAGAAGAAGTGATATTTATGCCTGAAAAGAAAACCATCGATCTGACCTATACATCGGTTTTCCACTGTTGATATGCGATGGGTGTTATTTCTCTATCCCACATGCATGGGAAATGCTTCAAAAAATGGTTTATTAACGAAACAAAAACTTACATTACTTGTGTGAAATGAGAAGAGCTACGAAATCCTACACTTAGTGTAAATTTGTATATCGTAGGGTCCACCATATCGGATATCAAGAGATCAAACTATTAACATGGAGAAAAACCCACGTTTTGGGGTTGAGTTGATTTGGACCATTGACTCGGTGTGGAGAGATCATTCTGGCCATCTTTAAGAGGATGTGGTCATCAGAGTGTTCCAGAACTGGGTTGGAATGGGAATTCGATGGGAGAATCTCTGAAGTGGAAAGGATCATTGATCTATCAGGGTGTATAAAATAGTGATATAATCGTTGGATGCAGTGGGGTCATCAGATTCTGATGGTTGGAGTAACCTCGGATGGCCGAGATGGAGGCACTCCAATGGGGAGACTCCGAGAAGTAATCAAGATCATATAATGATGAATAGACGAGAAGGAATCTTGGTTTTTCATCAGAGGAGGGTTGTTGGATGATTAGAGAGGATGTGTTAACTAAGTCCGATGACAAGGGACTCCGAGGAGAGATCTGAGTTGTAGATCCATGGATGGGTGAGATGCCATCTCACTCGTAGATGTCTATGGGTCCGATATGAATACCCAGTGAAAAAAGGAGAAGGCAAGGGGGGGTGGGTTAAATTCCTTGTAAGTAGAGACTCTGAAGTAATTGGAGTCGTTGATCTCTGACTTTGAGGGCCAATTCAGAGTACGCATGATCAAACTATGCTTGTTGGAGTGGAATATGACTCCGATGGAGAAAAAATATGACTATGATGAAAGGCCCCGAGTGAATCCAAACTTTTGATATTGGTGGATTGATAGGAAAAGAAAAACAATTATTAGGATTAATCCCAATTTTTAGATTGATGGTGCGGATTGCCCAGTAAGAAAAATTGTCCATTAGTTCAAAAAAAGAAGAAGTCTGGAGCCATTTTCGTATTTTGGCCATAAATAAATAAATTTACATCAGATTGTAATGAAATGTGTGGGTTTTTTCATGTAGATAGATGATCTACAAAAATGCCAGAGAGGGTCATTCTCCATTTCTTCTTGGATTTGTCAGAATTTGTGAAATAGTGGTTTTTAATGATCTCGGTCTAGATCATTGTTGTTAGGAAATGAGACACACTTCCACACTAAACTTAAGAGAAGAGAGGAAAAAAGATATAATCAAGAAATTAAATGAAAAATAAAACATACAATACACAAAGATTTTACTATGGAAACCCAAACCGAGAAAACCAACATTCCTTGAGCATTTTGCTGTCTTGTTGTCTTATTCATTCAGAATAAAAGGTTACATGTCTAACCTTGGTCCACACCTAAGACACAATCGAAATCATACCCTCTTGCATTAAACCCTAAATAAAAGGTTCCCCAAAACGGTTACAGATCCATGTAGATCATTGTCTACAAATCCCATGAATCTTGGAATTTTGTTACAGTCGACTACCGAGGTGGATTACCAGTAGACTACTAGTTGGCCTTCATTCGGTTGCCACACGCCCTCCTGTTGACCTCTGGTCGGTTGATGTCTTCGACTTTACCAGATGAATCAACCTCAACCTTCGACTTGTTGTCAATTCCTATGACTTCATCTTTACTCGGTCAAACCACCTCGACCTTCGACTTAGACTGTCAGTCGATCCACTTCGACTAGACTTTCATTGCAAAGAATATAACAACCCAACATTCTCCTACTTGTTGTTTTATTTTTTGAAACCTTGAGACCTATGATCTCCTGTCATAGACTGAGGGAAGCAATGCCCATTGCCTCTCTACACCAAGAGAACTTCACAACACTCACAGACTTGTTCAAAGAGTCTGCTATGTTTTTCGACGTGTCTACTTTCTCTAGTATTACCTTGTTTCTTTCCACCATGTCTCTGAAGAAATGGTATTGTACATCAATGTGCTTAGTCTTAGAATGATAAGTCAGGTTCTTTTCTATAAATATTGTGCTTTGACTATCACAACTTATCTTGATATCTCTCTTCTCAAACCCGATTCTTGAACACAACCTTTGCAACCATACTTCTTATTTACTTCCATGAGTGAATGCCATGTATTCAACTTTTGTTTTTGACTAGGCTACAAAATCATGTCTCTTACTCATCCTGCTGATTGATCCACCAAACATTTTGAGCACATATCCACTGGTCGACCTCTGTTGATCTAGTTGTCCATCTCAGTTGGCATCGACAAAGCCATGTACATTTAATTCATTGTCACATCTAGGTTTTCATTAGTAGCATATATCATAATATTTTGTTCCACACAAATACTTGAATACTCTCTTGACAATCGTCCAGTGCTCATTCCTAGGTGTCGAAATGTATCTACTCAACACTCCCACTTCATGGGAAATGTTTGGTCGAGTGCAGACCATCGCATACATTAGAATACCAACAATACTTGCATAGGGAGCATGTGCCATGCCCTATATTTCCTCCCTTGTCCTTGGACACTATTCAAAAGTTAGTTTTTTAGCTTCTTGATCTCGCTTGATCTCCATTCCCAAATTGAAGTTCACTGCACCAAGATCCTTCATGTCGAACTTGGAGGATAATTGCTTCTTCACCTCCTTTATTGCATCCATGTTGTTTCGAATTAGAAATATGTCGTCGACATAAAATGCTACATATATGAAATTCACACCTTCTTCTTTAGAGTATATGCAGTGATCAAATTTTCTTCTCACAAACCCCAAACTAAGGATGTATGTGTCAAACTTTTGGTACCACATCCTTGGTGATTTATTTATACCATAAAGGCATATTTTCATTTTGCACATGTTGGATTTTACTCTTCTTCCTTATCATTTATCTATCTTGATCCTACCTTACTATCATAGATTGACCCAGATTCAGATTTAACAAACTCCCAACAAAATCCCTCTAAAAATATCAGCCCCTCTGGTAAACTAGAAGGAAACACAACACATTGAGTGTACTAYGAAGTCTCACTCGAGATAGCTCTATGGGTGGCTACAATACTCAGGTGTTTGCAACCTRGGGATGAGTGGAGATCTATGGTTGTACTTTGTAATATTTATTTATTTAGTTTAACATCTGATTATAACAATCGTTCTTATTCATGCATGTAGAATATCATATCTAACTAGTTACTTCATTCATTCATATAGCATTCAACACTTAACAACAATAGATACACATACATTCAATCACATAATACATGTGTTACCCTAGTTAACCCCCTCTTGGGCTATGTCCACAAAGATATGGCTCTCAAGCTCTTTATTATGGTTCAGTAGTATGTCACGCCACGCGTGTTTACAATATTAGATCTTACACTCTCAACATGAGCCTTGATCCCTGGGAAGCTGACTAGATCGCACCAGGCTCCTCAACATGTGATCTAACCCTCAAGATCAAGTTTCTCACTGATTCTCTAGATCACTAACTTATGGAAGAGTACAGTTCTTACAATTATTTGCCTTTCATCCTCTCTTCATCTCTCGTTGTCTCCTCCTTCCACACCTCTCCTCTAAGTACTACTTATTTATATTATTGGCTCATCAACAATTAGAATACATTGAAAAAACCATAGCCCTAGCATCGTTAGGTCTTCCTTGCATACTTCCCTTGCATGATTCCATCACATGTGTTGGTTTTCCTTCCAGTTGTCTTTTCTTCCTTTCATACTTATCTTCCCAAAAATAGCCTTTTCCCTTGACTGGGTTTGCGTCCAACAGGTCCCCAACAATGACATGTGGCTCATCCCAAGCCACCTAAGCTTTGTGTGCTTCTTCAATAGCTCCTGCGAGAGTATGGAACTTGTCTGTGAGTTTCCTCGCTTGTGTTTGAGCCTGCACAGTCTTTTCTCTGAGCACATCCAATACTTGTGATGTAATCTCTTCGCTGATCATTTCTACAGACTCTGCCTGAGTTTGCACCATGTTCTTCTTTGCCTCCTCTTCTTGCGCAATGACTTTTGTTGCTAGCGCTTGGAGAGGTTCCATTTGAGCTTGTCGGTCCTTATTTTGTGTTTGCGTAGCTATAAGCTATGCTTGAAGTTTCTTCATGTCTTGTACTCCTTTGAGGTGCTCAGTGATATTCATCGTTTTCTACTTTTGCTTGAGGTCCTGGATAGTTGCGTTTATGTTTTCCTCTTCCTAGTCCCACTGGTGGACCTGTTGACCCTCCTTTAGCTTTTTTCATAGTTTTGTTGCTTTATCGTACAAGTCGAAAAATGCCCTGACTTGTCATTCCATTTCCTCCATATTCCTTGTTGCCTCATGTTTCCTTTGTTCCTTCACCTCCATGGGAGTGGTAGGGATGAGTTGTTCATGGAGGTTCTCGATCTCCTGCCTGTATTGATTGATTGTTTACACAATCTGATCAATGTTTTGCGTTGTTGTGGGCTTTGCTATTTGCGAGCATTTTGGAATTCTGTCATAGGCTACAACCAATCCCTGCTTAAGCCTATCCGCATGATCTTTCTCCTCTTTGGTCTCTATCTTGACTTGCTCGAGCACCAACTCCAACTCTTCTTTGATGTCCTTCATATGCTGCAACTCTGTTGCATCTGTGCGTGCGCACGACTGTACCTCCCGCGCGATGCTAACTTGAAGTTTATATAGCGCCTTGGTTGGTATCCGCCCCATTACCAACTATATTTGTGCCATGTATTTCAAGGGTGTTTGGCATATAATCTCATCCATGCACAACATACTGGGTGTAACGTGAAAAGTCAAGCTTGCCTGTGATATCGTCTGGATCATATCCTGCTCACTCGACATAGCCTTGGCTCTTGCTTCTGATGTTGCAGGAACTATCTCTATTCCTATTCCTCCCCTCTTCGTTTCTCTCATCTACTCTAGGAGTAGGCTCATGTCGGCTAGCTCGTCCTGAATCCGGTCCCTTTGGTGTTAGGCGTCTTCAAAGTCCTCAACTTCCCGGTCATGGACTCTTTCAACCACGAGGTCCACATCGTCTTTGGTGATTGTATATTTTGGTGGCGTTTTGTGCGCCTTAGACTTATTGCACGCACCCCCAGTGTGGATGATTGGCCTCTTGGTCTGGCCTTGTTCCTATTGGGTAGCACTTGATGTGGTCCCCTGTGTTGTCTCAACCTCTTTTTCCTGTTCCTGTGGTGTCTGGGTGGTGTCCTTTTTCCTCGCCTGGGTACCTTTCTTTGGCGCACCCCATTTATTTCTTTTGTGTCAGCTTCTGACCTGGATTCAATGTCTTAGGTGTATTTTTATCTCTGGTAAGTGTCTGTTATTTCTATGCATCAACCTCCTTATCCGTGGGCATATCTTGAATCAGGACTGGAACTCTCCAGTCATCTTTCCAATCCTTGATGGACATCTCTACGTCCTCTTCTTTGGCACAATATCGTAGTTGTAGCCATTCCCTCTGGAGATCCCTTTGTTCTTGGATCCATACTATATGCCTGGTCTATTTGGATGATGTCCCGATATTGCACGACCACTTCTGGCATAATCCGCCAAGTGTTGGAAATGATTTCTTCCAGGTCATTGTAATACCTCGCGAACATGCCTGCATTTTCACTCTTGGTTTTGGAGTCTAAAGTGCTCCCCAACAATATGTACCGCATTGTGCGACAACGGTGGTTTTCTCGCAAAAGTATGTAGCCTTAGGCTCCCTCCATCCGAATTAGGCGATCAGGATGGGTAGCCAAGAGTAATGGAACTATGTCCCCAAGTCCTGTGCATCTTTGCAATCCTCAAGGAATAGGTTTAAGAAGTACAGGGCCCAGCTGAGCATAGTGCCCTCTATGCACTATGTTGCAGCTGTGACAACACCGGTCAGGACTTCCTCCTTTCGACACTTCCCGAGGAACTTACATGCCATGAGTTTGGTGGCCAAACTTGTTGTTGCGTCACCGATATGCTTGATGATGATTGCACACAACCCTCTTTTTGTTCGATAGGTCTTCTTCATCTCCTCGGTCAACACCTTCTCCTTTGTCTTGTCATCGAGGAACTGCATGAGACTCTCCCCCCAAAATGGAATCCCTGTAATAAAAGAAATGAGCTCTACGTCTATTGAGACATGACCTTCCACCCATAAGTATCCTCCGTGGGTAACTTCCATCAGCTGCTTGACGTAGTTATTCCTCTTTATTTCACCCTCCATAGGTTGTACAAGTATATCCACACATATCCCCCATGGATAGGTAGATCAATGGGCCTTTTTCCAATGAAAATATTGTGGATCTATTTAGGACTAGTGAATTCTCAATTTTGACATGCAAATGACTAGTTGGTAGATCTGAATTTTCCTCTAAATATTCATAGTAGCGTGTATGCCCTAGTGGCTTAGTCTATAGATAAACCCCTTTCATTTTACTCTATATATTTTTTTCTCTATTTTGAATCTTACAAGAATGTAAGTTTGGATATCACCTTAACTAAATCTCTTGAATTTCCTAGATTTGTAGTCTTCATTAACACCCTTAGAGTAGGGATCACCCTCATAGTTGTGCCCTTGCCTTTATCTAGATTCTTCCATTCTTCATCGTGTATGAGCTTAGATCTTGTTTTTTACCTTGTGGGTATTCCTTGGTCGTCTTAATATTTCTTTCATGAAGGATTACCAATGAAAAATCATAGTAAAAGTACCTCATAACTATGAGAAAAATTTATCTACTAGTTTACAACATTGTTATGATTTATTATTGGTAGGTGTACTGTGCTTGTGTGTGTGTGTTAGTGTGTGCATATACATCATATTCGACACTTATACTTTTAGGGAGGAAGTGGGAATATTATTCATGGTGAAGATCTTGGTGGGAGTACAACCTCAATACTTCCATTCAAGTGTGTTACTTCTTTTTTTACCTCTTCCCTTGTGGTGCTTCCATTTTTACTGTTTTCATTGTCAAATTTTCCTTTCTTTTATGCACTGGAATCCCTTCTTGTTAAGAAATCAAAGACCCAAATGAAGTACAACATAAAACCAACCATAGCCTTATGGAAACATTAATTCATATTTAATAACTAATCTTGTGGCCTTCTTCCCCTCAACCATTACCCCATTGTTTCTTGATTCCCTTCATGAATTTTGTGGTGACTCTATTAGTGCTTTCATCCTATCTCCCTTTGTAAGTAGAAGAGTATATCTTATGTGGTAGAGTGGTTCTTTAATATAACAATTGGGTTACATAATCTCCTCTTCATTGGATTTCTCTTTAATTCTTGTATTGGTTAGTTTCTCCTACAATATTCTTAGCTCCATTATTTCCATCATCTTGGTCAATCTACATCACCACCTCAAGGGAGGTTCCAACATAAGTTTTGGTTGAGGAAGGTACCTTCTTACTATGGAAACTTGGGATATCATACATCCATTTAGGTATCAATATTTTATGTATGTTTCAATGCTTAGTTGCTTATTTCATTTAAAATCATACTTTCATTTATGTATTAATATTTTAAATGTATGATTTGGTGATTATTCATTGGATACAATTGGAAATGACA
>SNQJ01S0000927.1:158875-173671 GCA_010110895.2 Picea sitchensis
TATAATTTTTTACATCTTCATCAAAATGGGTAAAAGACTAAAATACTTCCATACTAGTCCAAATCCACTATAAAAGAAAAGGCTTCTGACTATTCCATGCCATCCCTACCAACTTGAAAAAGACCTATAAATGATGTTGAAAAATTACATGGCATCTTTGCCGAGCCTAATTTATAAAAACAAATCTGATCGTTTCAATGACAATTCCATGCTCGAGAATTCAAAACCACACTCACTCGAGAAGGTTCAAGATTTAGGAAAAGTTTATATGTTTGGCTGGCCCCTCACTTTCTCCATACCAAGTGAAAAAAGTAAGTCTACCTTTCGGAGAGGAAAGGGCTCTCTTAGATAGATTATTAGCCTCCTCATTAGATTCCCCATATATATGATGGAATTTAATACCTTTAAAGGCTGCCATCTGCTCTCTTATCCTAATCTTTCACCCTTCGATATTGATTGCTTGAAGATTCCCTTTTGAATTAAGTCAATCAATGATCACTTTGGAATCCCCCATAACTTGAAGATGTTGTATTTCCAGAAGTCTCGCAATCGTAAGAGAAACCCATGATCCCATTAATTATGCTTTAGTATTGGTCCCTGCACCACAATTGATGTACCATCTGTAATCCAGAGCCTCAATACATTTCAGAGTACATCCTTCCCCACATATGGAACCTCCTGCCTCCAGTGCCCTATAAAAAAAAACCACTGTATAAGCTTGAAGTCTGAAAAATGGTTTTATTCTCAATGCCTAGGACTTGTTGTCTAAATGATTTTTACTAAGCTCTCTAAGGATCTTGAAGACCACAATGGTTACTGAAGGATACATTCCTTCAAAGAGTACCGTGTTACGTTCCTTTCATATAAACCAAGTCGTTACTAATGGGAGAATATTGGGCGCTGACCTGTTCTGAATCCATGCTTCCATACAGTCGCCTATTGTAGGGCCATTCCATATGAAATTTGAATTTAGAAGTTGAGATAGATAAGCCCACACTCTCTTCATGAAATCGAAGTGGATGAGAAGATGATAAGTGTCTTCAGAATTTGTTTTGCACAGATAGAAAAATCCTAGACCTATCCAAACTTTCTTAGGAAGAACGCCCCAGGTAAGAATTCTATTTTCAACAGCCCGTAAGAAGAATAAAATTATTTTTAATTGTGTGCACCATTTCCAACAGTCAACCTTCCAGCCGCTCCAAATCGGCATGGATTGTGTGGATAGAATCGTATTATATAAATTTGTGACTGTAGATTCCCCAGACCGGTCACCTCTATCCCATTTCAATTCATCTTTGGTAATTGCAGACAAAGTAATCCCCTCTCCACATAAATCTTTTATGAAATTTGACCATTTTGTTGCTTGTGCACCCATTAATCCCAGCTCAACGCTTGTTATCCATCGATCAACACTATTAAATTGTTCCCGCGTCTTCGATGCTTGTGAAAGGAAAGTGACCAGTTTACTGTTGAGTACAGTCAATAGATCAATGCTGAGAAAGGATCTAATTCCCATTCCCAAAATCCCGTCACAATCGATTTTAATTTGATTTCCATTCCCAGGAAGCCACGTAATCCAATGAAGGATGATCAGGAGAATGCAGAGGAGACTTACCCAAATCCTTGATGCAGAATTGTATTTATGGTTCAGTCTTCTGAGCCATTTAATAAGTGAGGAGTTTTGTAGATATTTATCTCTTATTGCATTGTGCCAAAGACTCTCCTGTGTTAAGACGTGCCATAGAGTGACTGAATTTAATGCCAGATTGAACAGTTTTAGATTGCGGATGCCTCAACCCCCATTCCTTTTGAGTCTTGAAAGCAACTCCCAACTACAAAGGTGAATCCGCTGTCTGTCTTGGTGTCCATTCCATAAAAAATTGAAAATCAATTTTTTGATTTTGGTTAATACCGAAAGAGGTAAAGCTTCCATGGAAATCCAATAAACTTTTTGTCCTTCCAGAACAAATTTAACCAAGATATATCTCCCAGCCGGTGAGAGCCACCTATTACACTAGTAGTCGATTTTGTTTGTAATTTTGGTAACAATCCATCCCCAATTTGCTACTCGATGTGCTCCAGTCTTCAATAAATATCCCAGGTAACAGAACCCGTTAGTAAGATCACTAAAAGTAAAATGAAGGACATATTTGAACTCATCCAATTCATGTTCTAAAAGGCCTGCATAATGGACTGTTGATTTTGATAAGTTCACTGTGAGGCCAGAGGCTTTACAGAATTGTGAAATCAGTTTGTCGATCTCTCTCCATTCCAATAGGATTTCTTTGGATAAAATGAGGATATCATCCACAAATAGAATATGAATGATTTTGGTAAATCTAGCAATATTTAAACCTGAGATAGAACCCTCCGCTTGACTATTTTTCAATAATAAGATGAGGCCCTCCATGATGAGTATGAAAAGAAGAGGTGATTATGGGCACCTCTGCCTGATTCCCCTTCCGCTTCTGAAAAAATCAGTAGCCTCCTCATTAATAAGAACAACAAATGATGAATAAGTGATACAATACATGATCCAATTGGCCAAATGTTGCCCCATCCCAATTTTCAGGAGGATCATTCTAAGAAGGTCCCAATCAATGCAAATGTAGGCTTTCTTTAAGTCTAGTTTTAAGACAAGGGATTTTAACTTCTTCTTATTAATACTCTGAAGGATTTCATGAGCCATACTGATTGCATCTTGAATATGCCTACCTTCCAGGAAGCCCATCTGTTCAGGAGAGATTGACTTAGACAATAAATGTTTGATACGATTGGAAATAACTTTTGAAATAAGCTTGTAACATAGGTTGCAAAGGGATATTGAACGAAAGTCTTCGAAGGTTTTTGGATTATTGGCCTTTGGGATCAATGTCAAAAAAGTTGAATTTAGGCCACCGAAATGTTTTCCTAAAATTCTTGATTCTTCCACCATCGCTAAGACATCCTCATTGACTAGATCAAAGAAATAGATAAAAAACTCTGTTGTCCACCTGTCCGGTCCCAAACTTTTTCCTTCTTACAATGAAATAGAACCAATTTCAATTCCTCCAATGTGACAAGGTTTAACAATGTATTTGCTTCTTCTTCATCAACCATCAATGGAAAAAGGTCTATTATTTTACATTGTTCGTCTATGTTCATTGTGGAATATTCCCTATAAAAATGGTTATAGTAATGGAATGCTTTATTTTTAATTCCCAGCTGATCTGCCACAGTATCACCAACATCCCTTTTTATTTCCCAAATATGTTTTTTGACTCTGTTATGACTAGCGATCTTATGAAAATATTTTGTATTCCTATCCCCGCTTTCCATCCATAGTGCCTTTCTATGCAAATGCCATTGCTCTTCCTCTTTTCTTAAAATCTCATTTCTCTCAGCTTCCAAAAACCTCAATGTTTCCTTTGCTCCTACCTCATTATAGTCAATACTCATAATATCAATGATTTTTTTAATTTATGCTTCAATCGACATCAAATTAGCTTTGTGCTTTGCCTTTGGGTCTTTGTTCCATTTTTTGGTAAAATTTCTTAGGTCCTGTAATTTCCAGATTATTCTCTTCTGTTTGCCACTTTTTGAAAGATAAATTAGATATTTCCATACTCTTTCCACTAAATCCGCAAATTCCTTTTCACAAAGCCATTGCTCATTAAATTTAAAAGGAAAATCTTTATATGCTGGCGGCAAATCCAACTGTAAGAGCACTAGGGCATGGTCGGAAATAAATGGAAGCTTGACCCATGACTTGTAAAAACCAACGTCCATTAAAATACTTTCAGCTACTAAACACCTGTCTAGTCTCCTTGAAATGGCTTCCTGCCCCTGGTGACCATTTCTCCAAGTTGGCACCAGTTTCGTCGATTTGATATCAATTAGATGCTTTGATCAAAATAGATCATTGAAATAGATGTCCACTAAACCAGTTTGATTCCCACCCCAAGCCTCTTCTAGAGAGAGAAGGAGATTAAAGTCCCCTACCATTATTAAGTTTTTTATAGTGAGGATACCATTGCCTTCCACACCTTTCCAGAAAGAAGTCTGGTTGGTACATGGTGCATAAATATTGGGTAAGGCTACATATCGCTTATAGATAATACTCCTACCTGATAATAAAATCCCCCCCACCATGAGATAAGAAGCCAAATCGAACAGATTTGGGTCCCAAGAAGCTATTAATCCACTAGAGGTGCCCACAGAACTTACCGAACATACCGCCCACGCCGGTCTGAAAGAAAGTAAAAAATATCTCGCTTTCTGAGCAGGAACTAAAGTTTCTTGGAAAAAAAAATCTCCAGCCGAGTAAGTGCGAACAAGTGATGAATGGAAGAAAATTTGAGGGTGCCTCTAATCCCTCGAATATTTAAGGAGAGACGTAACATTATTTTTCCCTCGCCAAGGCTTTAACTGCTCTAAGAGGCCCGGTGTCGCTGGAAGAAGGGGTTGACTTTGTAATCTTCACAGAGTTTTGTGACTAGTTTTTTCGGCTGCTTCTCATTTTGATGGGAGAGATCTCATCTCCTAAACCCCTCGATCATGCAAAATCTCTCCCCTAACTTGTCGGTTTATTCTTGGAACTAGTATTGCCAAAATATTCTCCACGATCGATGCATTTCGTCCCCAAATACATGGGTAGTTTAATGGTCTATTCATTATCCTTAATAAAAGGGACCAGTGACTCTAGTACAGTATTGAGATAGATCTCTTCCTCCTCTAGTTCTCTTAAACCCGCCTCCAACAGTGACTCGTTTAAAACAGGGATGGAAGGGCTGGGAAGCACCTCAGACTTCCTCACCTCACTCCCTTGCATGTCAGGAAATGAAGGGAAAACTACATTAGTGAAGGAGGGAGAGGTAACATGACTCACAACAAGTAGGTCGATATCTGCACAAAGGGGTCTATCCCCTTCCAATCCAAATAGCAGCTGCTCCTTATCAAGACTAGTATTAACTTGAGACCCCTCAACTACTCCTTTAGAAATGGTAGTAGATCGTAACAATTAGTCAGAACTATCGACTACTTCCTTTTCCCACTCAGATAAAGAAAAAAAGAGTGATGGGCATAAACATTTATCTTACCCGAAAGTGTGTTTAATGGTTCTGAAGGATGCTTAAGCGCAACTACAAATTAGAAAGGAACAACCCCCAATGAAGCATCTTCATCCATATAAGCCGGAGGATCTTCCTGGAGCAAGGTTTCTTTGAAATTTTCCTTGGTGACTCTACCATGGCAATCCCTTCGAAGGTGACCAGTACAATGATACCAGCTGCATCTGAATGGGATGCCTTGATAATCTAAACATTTTTTAGTGTGACGACCTCACCAGTCTATGTCCATCACTTCAGGCAGTCCTTCATGTAGACAAATCTCCACCATTATCCTGCCCATTTTTCTTGCAGATGACCCCATAGATGAGATATCCAGAGTAATAAAATGCCCCAGAGAATTTCCAATAGCCTTCATAGCCCCCTCATTCCAAATATGCAAGGGTAGTGTAGGCAATAAAACCCACAGGTGCCTATGTTGGAAGTATTCAGTGGCAGGATCAAAAGCCACCCTCCACCTTTTCAACATCAATGAGCACCCCCCTAGTACCCAGAACCTATCCAGTAAGAAGGTGCATCCTCCGGTGTTCTGCAGATAAACCCCATCCACCCTTTCGTGAGATAGAGTATCTTAGGAGAGTATCCTAGGATAGGTTTCCAGATGTTTTGCATCCAAGCTGTGACTGAGCAATCTACTAGATAAGCGTATGAAAGTCTTCCTACCAACCCACACATTGTGAGCCTGCAAGTCTCTTCTAGGCCTACATCTGCTCCTAAAACCATCCTCCTCACTCTCTTGTTTGGTTTCCATGCCCTTTTAAGAAGCCCAATCTGTGGACCGTTTAGTAGTGGAGTCCTGACCTGGCCTTCTAGTGCTCCACCTTTATCCCCTTTCTTACAGTGGTGCACCAAATCCGTGGGGTGATGGGGAACAAGAGAACAAATAGTTACAGGTGGGCCACCACCAAATGATGAAGGATAGAGAAATTATTATTCCTGGCATTTACCCAAAGCCGAAGAGTGTTTAGAAACAACAGAATCACCAGAGGAAGGCAATGAATGATTAATAAATGGTGAAGGTCCAAGAGGTGCCCTAGCCCTGTCTGCCCTACTAAAAAGTCCTATCCTAGACCACTCTTCCTCATCATGTGGGTCCATAAGAGTTGTGACATCTTGTGTAACGCCATCATTCATTCCCAGGTCCATAGAGTAACCTCAATAACACACTAAGCCAAAAAAACAGAAAGTCTTTAATCCCAAGGATAACAAGATGTCAGGAGAAGAAAACAAATCCCAATGAACAAGAGCTTTCCACTAGAATCCTAGAAAATGTAAAAACCTGTTCACAATGTCAATAAAAGATTGAAATGTATTCCTAGGTAGTTAAAGGAACGGTCGACGAAACAGGTTCACAAAACGAAGGAAAGAAAGGATAAAAACCCATCCCCGAGGAACAAAAAAAAACCAGTTCCAAAGACTGTCAAGTCGAAGTAAGAAGGCTCCAAAGAAAAAACAAAACAATGCCTAAATCTCAAAACTCTCTCCACTAGTTAAAATATTCATAGTCTAAAGTCTAGATACACTCAATGTGGCCTCCCTGTAAGTGATCTATCGCCATTTGTGGAAGCTTCTTACCTGCAAACCTCTCTAGTTCCCTCTCGACCTTGCATGCCCATACTAAGATTACTTAACATAGGCTACAAGTGAATTCACGTACATTAAGTAGGTTTTCTCTCCTTTCTTAGATTATCACCATGTGTTATTTTTCCTTAGATCGAGTATTTTTTCTTCATTTTGAGTTAGTCACTTCTCTAAGATATCTAATTCCCTTAGGAATATGAATAAACACTAGGGCCTCTACAAATTTGTTTGTTTTTCATAGTAATAATTTTAATTTATATTGATTACTAAGTATGGATTGAAACAAGGGTTTGAAAGATTTTAGTCTCTCTATTTAAATATCCTTTGGTTTCATGTAAAGTAGTTTATTAACCCACATAAATTTAAAGGGAATGAACCAAATTGTATTCTCCTTCTCCTTTTCTTTTATTAGTCAGTTTTACCAGTCAGATTTGATTTGTAGTTAAAACCTAATTGAAATAATCACTTTAATAAGTAATCTATACAACTAGATCACATAAACAACTTTACTAACTTTTATTGATTTTTTTTTTTGAAATTTGATTAAAAATACATAAATGAATTAATATATTTGGTACTTGTATACTGAATTTTTTTCATATTGATCTTTATATTTTAGGCGTGGTTACGTACCGTGGAAGGACTGCATACCCATTTTCAAGTTATGGTGGGCATAATTCTAGGTTTCATTACAGCCATCATATGGTATTATACATGGAACACTATTATGGCCAAACATCTATGTTGTTTCAATAGAGTTAGAGTATTCATGCATTTGGGTTCAATTATTGGTCTGTTGAATTTCTAAGTGTTTAGTCATGATGAGTTAAGGAGAAATACATTTTTTTTGTTTTGAAAATATCCTATCATTTGTTTATTTTCATAAACAAAACTAATATTTATATGATTATTATTTATTCATTTATTATTTTAATATAGTTATTTGTTTGCGTTATGATAACGAGTTTACATTTAAGATGAAATTTAATAAAGAATAAAGAAGGAAATGATATTTGGTTTATATAATCTTATTTAATTTAATTTAATATTTTTCAATTAAAGAGTAAGAATTTTTTTAATATAATTATATTTTAATATAATGATGATTAACATCCACTAAAATTATGTTAATTCAATTTATAATATGTATTTTAGTTTATTTTAAAAACATTATATAATAAAAGCATAATATATTTAAATAGTAAATACAATTTATATAATAGATGTTTATGAAATAGTTGTTTATACGTAATTTGAAAATAGATTATTAAAATTATATAAAAAAATAATTTTAAATATTCTATATTAATAATTAAACTTAATTTCTAAATAATATTCTTATAATTTTTTTTATTTATAAAATAAAATTAGTATATATTAAATTTATATTAAAGAATATTATCCTTTAATTGAGATTAAAATTATATATATTGAATTTATTGTTCATTTAATATGTTATATATATTGAATTTATTGCTAGTTTAATATGTGTGATATTTCTTGAGTTTATAAACTAGGTAAACTTAAATTTCTTATCTTCATTCATTACATGGATTGATCTTCCTTTTGAATTAAAAAAATCACTTCAATTACAATCAAGGTATGGAGTAAGTATTTATTATGGAATGGAAGGTGGTTAAATTTTGGTTGTGTTGGATTTTAATGTTATAATATTTAAATGAAACAATATTAAATTTTAAATTTTGTTATTTTATTAAAATATATTATATTATTATTTTTTAATTAAAATTATAATGGAAAATAATTAGTTTTAAGAATCAATTTAATTTATTCATTAATAATATGATGTTAATGACAAGATTATATGTTTTAATCTAGTATGATGTTAATGACAAGATTATATGTTTTAATCTAGGCAAGTTTATATAGATTAATAATTATTCTTATAATAGGTCGTTAACACCATATTTCATCCCAATGTCATGGAAGAGGGAAAACAAGAATTAGTTTAATTTATTCATTAAAATATGATGTTAATGGGAAGATTATATGTTGTAATCTAGGAAAGTTTATATAGATTAATAACTATTCTTATAATGGGTCATTAACACCATGTTTCATCCCAATATTTCATGGAAGAAAGAAGACTCTCCTAAAACTTTATTTAAAAAAAATTAATATCTAAAAATTATTAAATTAAGAAATCTATTACTTTCCTTTTCTAAATTATCATAACTTATATCATTTTTTTACTATTAAAGTTTTAATTAAATTTTGATTTAGTTAAATTTAAAATTTATATATATAATGATGATGGTGATTAATGTTCATTGAGATCGAATTGGTCAATTGAACCTTAAGAGGGTAAGTAATTACTTGCAATTATTTAGAATTTTGTTTATGTGCTAAAAAAATATTAAGAGAAACTTTCCAAGATCATGATAGTTTTGTTGAGTTAAAATGTTAGGAAGGTTGGTACTCTGACAAATATTTTGAAATTGAGATCTAATGTGAGTATAGGCTCGACAATTTAAGAGAAAATGATTTCCATCTTCAACCTTCTTAGTGTCACAAAGCTGACACACACTTTCATCCCATGACATTTTAGGATTTGACCAATGCGCAGTTTCACTATGGAGCTCATGAGAATTTTTTCTTATCACCCCAAGACTAAGCCCTAGTTGTAAATGTAAATATGTTTTATAGGCTGGTGATCCAGGTTATTATAGGCTAGGAGGCTTATGTGATTATTAGGCTGGAGAGCCTAGATGTTAAAGGCCAGTGAACCTTTTTTCGTATATGTAAACACTCACATCATTAATTAAATACACCGATGTGTGTAGATCAACCATGATAAAAGAGTATGGGGGACTAAACTCCACTAGGAAGAGAAAGGTGGGGCTAAGAGCCTAGAGAGGGAGCTAATCTAGAGGGCTTATTTCCAAAGGAATATTATAATATTATTCCTAAAGACTAAGGTGTGGATACTTATTTTATCCTAAGTTCTTATGGAAAGGGGAATGAATCACAAGTGGAGAGAAATGAGTTCCTTGAGGCCCATGTGTCATCAAGGGCGCATGCAAATAAATGTGGGGATATTAGTCCATTTCCTCATTCAGGGAGGCATTCACCATTCATTCCATGCTCTCCATCATGCACACACTCCTTTAGCTATACCCTGTACTTTTCATGTTATCAGCAGTAACCCGTACCCTTCCTGTTAGGAGCACCACTCATGTACCTTCTTGTCACTAGAAGTGAACCTGTACCTTACCTGAAGGCCGCTGTTTCCATCACCTATACTTTACCTTGAATGTTGTTGCTTCCATTTACATGTACCTGGAACTGGTTGACTTAAGCATTGGACTGAAGAAGCGGGTTGTTAGGCCCATGGGATTGAAGAGGCAGGTTGTCAGGCCCATAAGAAAATATCTCCAGATGAGAGAATTGTTGGGAATTGAGGTCTTGAGGGAGCCCAACTACAACTACAGTTCTTTTAGACTTCCTTTTCGACATGTTGTTGAATCCCTGGAAGGGAAGTGGTGTAGCCAAAGGAATGTTGAGAAGAGAAGTGGAAAAATTCCTGGGGTGGGACATGCATGTGGGGAATGAGGTAATGTAGGATTTTATTTTGAGTTGGCACCTGATGGAGTTGTTCTTGCTATCTAAGATACATCATCCTAGATAGGAATCCCTTTACCTAGGTGGAGTTTAGTCCCAGCTTAGAGGTGACCCACTGCTGAGAGTTATGAGCAGTGTGGTCTAAGGCTGGGAGGATCGTGGAAGGAATGAACATAGTTGGTGGTCTTTTATAAAAGATAAGTATCAATTGTGTGTTATATTACTTGTTGCATTATTCCTTAAATGTTTATTTTCATGCGTTTTTCCCTGTGTATGTTGCATGTGTATTGTTAATGTTATTCCACAAGAATCTATATATTTGTAGAGTATTTGTATTATTTTTAATTTATATATATAGTTTAAAATGTTCTACGTGGCATAGCCCATCTTAAGGCTGGGGATGCTACACTATGGAATCTGAGATGATGGCAAGTGAAGTTTCAGAGATGCAACCTGGCTGGGTGGGTATTTTACAATATGGTATCAAAGCTCTAGTTTTCAACAGTGATCTTGTATGGGTCGAGTAAGTGGAAATTGAAGAAGAATTTTATAGAGAAGCATTTTTGAAATGGCCAAATTTCGAGTTACGATGTGTCCATGAGTGCCAGGAGGGAGTTGAGAGAACACTTGGACTATGTTCCAAAGCTTAGGAGGTATAAAAGTTAGATAAATCCAGTGGAGGAAAGAAACTATAACAACCATTTTTTTGGGCCACAAGATTAGATCTTGGCCATTGGATTTGTTTGGGAGAATACAAATCCCTCAAAACCAATGGATCACGAGAAGGTGCACGGTCGTTAAGCACCGGAATCCTTTGGAATTCATTGCTCCGACATTTTTTTGTTGTTTTTTCGAAGGGAGGCAAAAGCCCCGAAGTCCCAAAGTCACGAAGTGAATATACGCGGTAGATCACTCTAAGGAGAGCCAACTGTTGGATTGGCTCAGCATAGATATGGGTCATTGGATCAAACCCTAGACGAGAGGAGAAGCATGTGTGAGAATATCATATCCCAACCATTGGATCTACACACAGGTGAATGTGAGCCATAGATCTCACGATAGTCTAAAGATTCAACACTTTAGATAAAGTTGGTGATAAAGTCTCGAACTCTGGAGGGGATCCTGATCGTTCATCGTTGAGGACACCTATCAATATACTAGAGAGTCTCCAGAAGTTCGGTGATACAAAATATTGTTTTTAAAAAGTGTTTTGGTGTGAAAAAGCCCAAAGCCCTGAAGCCCAGAGTCAATCTCGACCCTCTGTTAACGGGTGAACGTCAACAATGGACCTCCATCCTTCGTCGATTTGGAATTCGAAAGTTTGGGGGTTTTATGGTGATTAGTAGTGAGAACTCTTGAAGCCCAGATTTCCATAAGAGATCCCAACCGTCGATCTCATATTCAATGTTCAACGGTTCAAGAGTATTGTGCATTGAAGTCGTAAGAAGTCTTGAAGCCCGGAGTTCTGGAGCTCCTATCGACCGTTGATCTTAGCTAGGAGTGTGTACCATTGATTCTTGAACCCTTCAGGGGTTTTTCACTTCAACGTTCGGAGGAAGGGTAATTTTGTGCTATAATATCTTCTAAATCCTGAAGCTTCGGAGCCGGAGAGCACCAGAGTAGTTTTCCAATTCAGTGATCGGGTGAATTATGGTGTTGTGTTCAAAAATCTTTTGAAGTCTGAAGCTTCAGAGTGCTATAATAAAGAAGCTCCGAAGAAGCACCTATTCAGAAATTCACCAATTCGAAATTCGGGGGAAATGAAATGTATTGTCGGAGAAACCTCCGAATCCTGAAGTTTCGAAGCACCGAAGCCCCGAAGCTCCAAAGAAGTGTCTATTCGAAAGTTTGCCAATTCGACATTCGGGGGAATTGGCATGTGTTGAAGGAGAAACCTCTGAAGCCTGGATTTCTAGATCCTAAGAGTCCTGAAGCTCCAGATAAGCGCCATATAGGTAAGCGCCTAATTTTATCCCGCAGTCACATGATATTGGGGGCCAAAGCAAAGGGGCGAGTGCCCAAAAATTGATTTTAAATACATAAAGTGGATTATAAAAGGACCTTGTGAGTTTATAATTTGTACGGACCTGCATTGGAGAGAAATCATAGGAGGCTGTGAACCTTAGGAGAGGATTCAGCAAGGGTCCAAGAGATAATTTGGCTTCCGAAGCAGATCACTGTACAAGGATTTCCCTCACATGAAAGATAGTTTTTTGAATAACCATAATTTTCTTCTCAAAACTCATAATTGAGAAAGGGAGCATTCATTGGAAACATGTTGGACAACATAATATAATTGTTCACCCAGAAAAATGATTTGGACAGTCAATTTCTCAGGAAATCAGAAGAAATAAGTTTGATGCAACCAAAATTGTTCATAATTTTATGCAATTTTTAAATCAATTAGCCTAACAAGTTCTCTTGGTTGCACATTTTGTAGAGTTAACAACAATTAGATCAGAATAGGATTAACATAGAGTGCATAGGGATGAAATATATACATTGGGCTTACATCTAGGAAGATGAGGTCAGAGGGATGGATGTCCATATGGGTAATGAGGGTACAAACTCAAATGGACATGGAGAAGGAAGGGAAGAAAACATGAACTTGGTAGAGACCATTACAAATTTGCAAAAGGATGTCCAAATTTATAAATATGATAATGAAAGGCTTATGAAATATAAGGAGTAGTAGGAAGACTTCAACATAAATTTAATGCAGATCTTGGATAGAGTATAAAATAAGATGGATAAGGAGAATGACTCAAGAAAATCAGGAAGTCATAGGTCTCGTGATGAGAGAGGAAGAACAAGAAGTGTTGGCAGACATCACCATCACTCCCTAAGGTATTCCACTAGGAGAGCACACAGTAGCTCAAGGCCATCCCCTGTTAGGAAGCATAAGAGGAAGTATGAGGTGGATGAGATATAAGGAGAAATGAACAAAATCAAACCTCCTACATTTTATGGTTAGCACAAGAAGGATGAAGATGAAGAGACATGGTTCCTAGGCATGAGAAAGTATTTTCAATTACATAATTAATCTTCACACGCAAAAGAAATAGTTTCCATCTATCAACTCAAGGGAAAGGCATCCATGTGGTGGGACCAATTTGTGCAGGTGCAACACATTAAAGAGAATAATGTTACTTGGAAGGAATTCAATAAGTATTTTCAAAATAAATACTTGACTAAGAGATACTATGACAAGAAAATGAAGGAGTTCTTTTAACTCAAGATTGGGAGTATGACCATATATGAATATTAAAGAAGGTTTTTGGAACTATTAAAGTATGTCTCTTTCATCAAGGAGAATATAGTTAAGAATTAGAGGTATTTGAGTGTATTTCCATCATTCATCAGTGACAAGATACAATATGATGAGCCCAAAACATTGGAGGAGACAATAAGGCGAGCTAAATTCCTTTATGATAAGCATAAAGGAAGGGAAATTTTCCAAAAATCTTGGGAAGACAAGAAGAAATACAATATGGAACAAAGGAAGAAGGGGACTAAGCCACTATTCTTCAGAAATAATCCTCAGGGAAAACCAACTTCTAGAGAACCCAGGATGATTGAGACAGGGGGTCAAAGGCCAAGGAAACCACCTATTCAATGTTGGGGCTATAAGGGAGATCATATGTATAGATATTGTCCTCACAGAGGTGAAAATGTGAGGGTTGTTCACAATGTACAACAAGATGAAACAATGGAGTGTAGAAATTTTAATACAAATTATGTATTGCCTCAATTCTCCTAATCTAACAATTATATGCCACTGTTAAATACAGAATCACTTCTACAAATATTCTTGCAGAATTTAAAACACGATCGCCAATTGCAATATCAAGAAGAAAGATCAATCACACATAACACAGATGTTTTACCGAGAAAGCATAAAGCTAAAAACCTCACTATCATATATTATGTATATATCATGGATCATGAAACAATCTCATACAAAACTCTAATCCAAGAGTTCTCAATACAATATAAAATCATCTCACACTTTCATACAAAAATTGACAAATTCACGTGTCAATTTACTGCTTCTAGACAACCTGCCTCCTCTGCGCAATCCCTACTAATGGAAATCCCTGCAATGAATGAATTCCTCTTGCCTAGGCTACACAATCCTCATGGGAAAATCCAATGTGTGTGTGGTTGCATGAGTGCACTCACTAATGTCACACATGATAGTCAAATTATCCCTTTCACCTATTATCTCAACTGGGTCTCCACTGGATCTGACATGGATGTAGTTAACNTAGTGTAAGTTTAGTTACAACTAGTACAACTAAGCTTAACTCACTTAACCGAGTTAAGCTAATTCACAACTCACATATTTACACATCCAACTCTGTTACAACTTTGAATCACTCAGTTACAACTAATTCGACTTGCATTTCCCACCAGTCAACCTTTGAACTCGAATTTCCTATAGCTAACTGATTTTCCACTTCAGTTAACTATTTCCAAGTGCTCATTGAGAATAGACTAATATTTATTGTCCAACTATTATTAAGGG
>SNQJ01S0000927.1:173721-204794 GCA_010110895.2 Picea sitchensis
AATATTTATTGTCCAACTATTATTAAGGGATAATAATAGTCGAAATAAATCTATAAATAGAATTTTCTCACCATCTATAAATAGACATCATCTATAAATAGAATTTTCTCATCATCTAAAAATAGACTTCCACCTAAAAATAGCCTGAGGCTCCATCCTAGTGTAGGTGCATAATTTTCACTAGGATCTTCTTGTTGAATCTCAACAATCCCTCTCAACAAGAAAGGGATTATCCTTCACCCCGATCTTGTCTCTATGGTATTCAAATTTGCTCCTAGTGAGTGCCTTCGTCAGAATGTTTGCATCCTGACATTCCGTAGGAATGTATTGAAGCAACATGATCTTTTGCTGCACACAATCTCTGATATGATGATACTAGATATCTATGTGCTTAGATCTATCATGAAACACATTATTAAATGAGAGTTTAATGCAACTCTGATTATCACAATGAATCACTGTCGGATATAAATGAGAACCAAACAAACCAACCAAGATATTTCTCATCCAAATAGCCTCACATGTAGCTTGAATTGCTACCATGTATTCCACTTCCACTAAGTTGAGTGCCACAGATCTTTGTTTCCTACTGTACCAAGAAACAACTGTATATCCGATACTAAAGATCCCCCTTGATGTGCTCTTTCTGTCTGTTGGGCTGCCCGCCCATTCTGCATCCGTGAAGCGATGCAAATTCACCTCATTCGTCTGTCTGTACCATACACCATACTTAGATGTGCCCCTCAGGTATCTCAAGACATGCTTACCCGCCTTCCAAAAGAGCTAGGTAGTCTTAACCATCACTTGACTCATCTGATTAACTGCATACCAAATGTCTAGTCTCGTGTTCACTAGATACATTAGCGAACCCACTAATTGTCAATAGACAATAACATTCACTACCTCTCCAGAAGTAGCATCCTCTTTTTTCTAGTTTCCTAGAAGAGGAGTATCCATGGGTTTGCAACCCTCCATGTGAAACTTACCCAGTATCTCCCTTGCATACTTTCCTTGAGACACAAAATGTTCACCATCTCGCTGCCATATTTCCAATCCAAGGAAATAATGAAGGAGGCCCATATCCTTCATCTATAACTCCTTTGCAAGGTTCTACTTGCATGAGTGTATCAACTGCTCATCACCAATAAATATTAAATCATCAACATAAATAACAATGATTAAAATATTACCCTTGTAGATCCATCTCAAACCTACCACTGATTTGTCAACCGGTCTTGGGACAATTTCCCATGAACTATTTTTGAAAATGGAGTCATACTCCTCCACCATTGCATCAACCTAAGTGGGACCCTTCACTGCTTCCTGAAAGGAAGATGGTTCAGCCACAATACATTTTCTCATGAGAGTCATGTATCCAGTAAATCGATGAGGAGACTATCTCTATCTGTGTTGTGAAGTAGGGGCTCCTACATTTTGTGCAGCATCTAGTCTTAAGCTATCAACTTCTGTGGTGCACTTTCTTCCATTTCTGATGGATGGCTCTGAATGAGTGGCTTCCTCCACTCCATGAACCTTCTCATGTGGTTGATCCACATCTTGAGACTCATATTTGGGAACCAACAGTTCCTCCTCCGCATGCAAGTCTAGCTCCCTCTCAAGCGACAACCACATGGATTTCCCCTCATCGAATTTTATATCCTGTCGCCTAACAATCATATTACTGTTAGGAAAATACACACGATAATTATGGGGTGTTTCTGTGTACCCCACAAATATCCCAACTTCAGCAGTCGGCTACAACGTTTTCTTGGCATTCTTGGTCACATGCACATAAACATATGAGCCAAAAATCTTAAAATGAGAAACATCAGGTTTCTTACCAGTGAAAGCTTCTTCAGGACAATGGTTTTTAACATAAACCGCAGTGTTGCATGATTCCTCCCACAAATGCATTAGTAGGCCCCGATCATGCAACATCACTCGTGCTGCACCCACTATCATTCTGTTCTTCCTCTCAGTGACCCCATTTTTCTATGGGTTATGAGGCGCTATGAGTTCTCTTTGAATTCCTTCTTTGCTGCAAAAGTCTTTGAATTCGTTAGAGATGTATTCT
The DNA here is from genome assembly GCA_010110895.2 of Picea sitchensis. Classification (NCBI taxonomy): domain Eukaryota; kingdom Viridiplantae; phylum Streptophyta; class Pinopsida; order Pinales; family Pinaceae; genus Picea; species Picea sitchensis. The sequence goes on from SNQJ01S0000927.1 coordinate 175,796, forward strand.
CCACCATTATCTCTCCTCAGAGCCTTCACTTGCTTCCCCGAATCTTTCTCCACCAATTATTTAAACTTAGAGAGCTTTGAGAATGTTTGATCCTTCTTCTGCATGAAGAAGATCCAACATTTACGAGAAAATTCATCAACAAAAGTAACATAATACTTATGTTTTTTTATTGAAGCAACCGAGAATGGTTTATACATGTCTGTGTGAATTCTCTCTAGGATCATCAAAGCACAGTTCTCCTTTTCATGAAAGGTGGACTTAACATACTTCCCCATAGTGAAACCCTTGCACTGATCTAACTAAGAAAGTGTTCACATTGGAAGTCCAGTAGGTATTTGCTACATGATTTTCAAGGCTCCATGATGAATATGGTCCAATCGCTTATGTCATAATTCATCCTCATCCTGGCTCACAACTTTTTCTGCCTTGCCCATCATGGCAGTGCAACCATCTACTTATAGCTTGTAGATATTCTTAACTTGAATCCCTATCTTATTGACTTGACCCATTATTTTATGTCACAGGAAATATGTTCCATTGTTGAAAACAACATCATAGCCTCTGTCCTCCAACATTGTGAATGAGACCAAGTTTTTCTTCAGATGTGGAACATTCATAACATATTTCAATTGAAATGGTTTACCTGACCCCCTCTGAAAGGTAATGGTACCAATGCTAGTCACACTGTATTGTCCATCGTCTCCCATATCTATATGCATTTTGAGATCTCTCTCCCCCAAGTCACTGAAAATCTCATTATCTCTTGTCATGTGGAAGGAAGCGCCACTATCCAAATACCACACTGATCCCAATGCACTTGATGCCATGCATGCAATCAAGGAGAAGTCAAGTTCAAATTGCGAGGCAAGGGCCTCACCAGCTGCAGCTCCAACAACCTTCTTGTGCTTCTTCTTCCGCGGAATGTTAGTAGCGAGATGCCCATGTTCATGACAGTGAAAACACTTCACTTTGGACAAATCCAACTTCTTGCCTTTAGACTTGGATTTTGAATGAAATTTCTTCCCCTTCCCTTTCCTTGACTTGGCAGCCAAAGCAAAATCTTCTTCATCATCATGCTTTGATGAAGAGCTATCTTTGGTGTTCCGCCTAAACTCCTCCTGCACCAAATCCGACCATAGTCGTTCCCAATCTGACAATTTTTCCCTTCCATTGACAGAGTCTTGATAACTATGCCATTTTTTTTTGAAAGTCCTAGGAGATCCAAGCTCACCAAATCATCATCAATAACTGTTATTCCCACACTTCCTAGCTCATCCCGACATTGGACAAACTTTGTGAGATAGTTTGGAATGGAGTCGCCCTTCTCCATTTTGATCTTCCTGAGTTTATCTTTGAGCGCTAATTTCCTATGGTCGCTACTGTTTTGGAATAGATCCGTCAAAGTATTCCACATTGCATATGGTGTGGCTTTCCCATGGAGGTTTGAGACAATGTGGTATCATACTCCCTCCAACAATATCCTTCTCGCTTTTTCCACTTTCTTTTTCCATGCATCAAGATTTGCAGCGTCTGCAACATCTGGCTTAGGAACATCTTTGTTAATGAATTCCTTCAAGCCATTGTCTTCGAGTACTTCCTCCATCCTGTCCTTCCAAGAAATGTAGTTCGAGCTTCCCTCAAGTGCATACTCTAACCTCAATCCATTGAAATCCATTTCGATCTTGAATTAGCTGTAGCACCAATAAATTCTTTCTGCAAATTTGAATTCTATCCAATCACAAACTCAGCTTCTGCAATTTCCTGTGCGCTTATACCATGTAGAAATTTTAATGAAAATTATGTATTGCCTAGATTCTCCTGACATAACAAGTATATGCCACTGTTAAATAAAAAATCGCTTCTACAAATATTCTTGCAGAATTTAAAACACGATCGCCAATTGCAATATCAAGAAGAAAGATCAATCACACATAACACATATGTTTTATCAAGAAAACATACATATAAAAACCCCACTATCATATATTATGTATATATCATGGATCATGAAACAATCTCATACAAAACTCTAATCCAAGAGCTCTCAGTACAATATACAATTGTCTCACACTGTCATACAAAAATTGACAAATTCATGTGCCAATTTACTGCTTCCAGATAACATGCCTCCTTTGCACAATCCCTTCTAATGGAAATCCCTGCAATGAATGAATTCCTCTTGCCTAGGTTGCACAATACTCATGGGAACATACAATGTGTGTGTGGTTGGATGAGTGCACTCACTAATGTGACAAATGATAGTCAAACTATCCCTTTCACCTGTTATCTCAACTGGGTCTCCACTAGATATGCCATGCATGTAGTTAACAATGGTAAATCTTCAGTTGCTTGTGAGATCAGTGATTGTGAATTAATTATTAATTAATTCACTTATCTCTCACTAGTGTTAGTTCAGTTACAACTAGTACAATTGAGCTTAACTCACTTAACTGAGTTAAACTAATTCACAATTCACATAACTACACATCCAACTCTGTTACAACTTTGAATCACTCAGTTACAACTAATTCGCTTGCATGTCCCACCAGTCAAACTTTGAACTCAAATTTCTTATAGCTAACCGATTTTCCACTTCAGTTAACTATTTCCAAGTGCTCATTGAGAATAGACTAATATTTATTGTCCAACTATTATTAAGGGATAATAATAGTCGATAGACATCTATAAATAGAATTTTCTCACCATGTATAAATATACATGATCTATAAATATAATTTTCTCATCATCTAAAAATAGACTTCCACCTAAAAATAGCCTGAGGCTCCATCCTAGTGTAGGTGCTCATCATCTAAAAATAGACTTCCACCTAAAAAATGGCCTGAGGCTCATCCTAGTGTAGGTGCATAATTTCACTGGGATCTTCTTGTTGAATCTCAACATGGAGGACATGGGTATAAATGTAAATTTAGGATTTCTATGCATCCCTAGAAAACAAGTAAGATGACTTTCAATCACATATGATTGAAGTGGAAGGTATGATAAAAAACCAAACCATTGCTATTTTAATTGATTCAGGAGATAGGCATAGTTATATAGATGCTAATATGTTGGAAATATTTCATTTGCCAAGAAAAAAACATGGGAAATCTTGGTTGGTGCAGTTGGCTACCGAAGCCAAAAGAAAAACTAATGAGATGGTTAAGTCATGTTTAATGAGCATGAATGGACTAAGCACTAGGGAATGTTTGAACATATTTCCTTTAGGTTCCTATGACTGTCTAATTCGTATGGATTGGTTGGACCAACACCATGTTATCCTATATTTTTATCATAAGGCATTTACTTGTTGGGATGAGGAAGGGAACCTAAGGATAGTACAGGGAATTCCCAGGGTAGTAACTGTGAGAGAAATTTTAGCATTGCAGATGAAGAAAAGTTACAGAAAAGGGTGTCAAATATTTGCAGCTCATATGGAAGAGACACCTAAATATAAGGTGTCAAATATTCAATATTATGCAGTCCTAAAAGAGTTTGAGGATGTATTTAAAGGAATACCAGGATTACTCCCCAAAAGAGACATTTATTTCTCCATAAATCCGATGCCTGGAGCAACTCCAATATCCAAGACCCCTTACAGGATGACTAGACTAGAATTGAAGGAATTGCAAATGAAACTTGAAGATATTTTGAAGAAGGGGTATATATGCCCAAGTGTGTCACCTTGGGGTTCCTCAGTATTATTTGTGAAGAAGGATGGAACATTGATACTTTTCATGGAATTCAGGTAGTTGAACAAGGTAACTGTAAATAATAAGTATCATTTGCCAATGATCGATGACCTCTTTGATCAATTTAAGAATGCAAACATATTCTCCAAGATTGATCTCGGGTCAAGTTATCATCAAGTAAGATTTAAAGATGAATACATCAACAAAACTACTTTCAGAACAAGTTAATGGAATTATGAGTTCACAGTGGTGCCATTTGGGTTATCAAATGCACTAGTTGTCTTCATGTGTTTAATGAATGGTATTTTTAGAGAATACTTGGATAAATTTTTCATTGTATTTTTATATGACATTCTTATATATTCTAAGTCGGAGGAAGAACATGACTAACACTTTAGGATGGTACTATAGGTATTAAGGGAGCATTAGTTGTATTCCAAATTGAGCAAGTGTTCATTTTATCAGAAACAAATTCAGTATTTGGGACATATCATATTAGAGGAAGAGATAGTAGTGGATCCTAAAAATATTGAGGCCATTAGAGGATGGTTAGAGCCAAAGAATGTGACATAGGTCAGATCATTCATGGGCCTTGCAGGTTACTACAAAATATTTATTGAAAGATTCTGAAAGACTGCACACCCGATCACTTCCTTGCAAAAGAAGGGAGTGAAGTTTCAGTGGACGTTAGAGTGTGAAAAGAGTTTCCAACACTTGAAGCATTTCTTAACCAATGCTCCAATAATAAGTATTTTTTATCCAAATGAAGAATTAATTGTATGCATTGATGAATGTAAATAAGGACTTGGTGGAGTCCTTTGTCAAAATGGGTACGTTGTATGTTATAAATCAAGGAAGTTGAAGGAGCATGAAAGGCACTATGCCACTCATGATTTGGAGTTGGCATCCATAGTGCATGCCTTGAATAAGTGGATGCACTACCTCATGGGGAAAAGATTCGAGTTGAGGACATACCACAATGGTCTGAAATATTTATTTGAACAACCAACTCTAAATGCTAGGCAAAGCAAGTGGTTAGAATTTCTCAACAAATATGACTTTGATATAAAGTATATCAAAGAGAAAGAGAACAACGTAGTTTAAGCACTTAGTAGAAGGGTGCATGAGTTGCATGCTACAACTATTAGCATGTACCAATCCGATTTGAATGAAAAAATATCAGAGGCTACAAAATCAAATTTGCAATACATATAAATAATGAAAAAATTACAACAAGGTATGTTGCAGCAGAACATTGAAGATTACATGCTAGGAAATGATGAAATTCTCATATACAGAGGAAAAACTTATGTACGAAATTCCCAGGAATGGAAAAATATGATATTAAGAGAAATTCATAATGTACCTTATGTTGGGTACCTAGGATATCATAAAACTATTGCATTTGTCAAGAGCCAATATTATTGGACAAGCATGAAGAAGGAAGTTGTTGAGTGTATAGCCAAATTTTTGGAGTGCCAAAAAGTCAAGGATGAGCATAGACACCCAGTTGGTTTACTGTATCCATGACCTATTCCTGAGTGGAAATGGGAAGTTGTAACAATGGATTTCATCACCAAACTTCCTAGAACAAAAAAAAATATGATTTTATCATGGTAGTGGTGGATAAGCTTACTAAAGCTGCCCATTTTATTCTAGTAAAGCTCACTCACAAGACAACCAACATTGTTGATATTTATATGAGAGAAATTGCTTGACTGCATGGTATACCCAAGACAATTGTGTATGACATAGATCCAAAGTTTACATCAAATTTTTGGAAAGGATTATTTAAGGGTTTTGGAGCAAATTTGAATTTTAGCACAACTTATCATCCAAAGTCTGATGGAAAAACAAAGAAGGTGAATCAAGTGATTGAGGATATGTTGAGGATGTATGTGATGGATAAACCATAAAAATGGCAGGATTACATACACTTAGTAGATTTTTATTATAACAATGGATACCAAGCATCTCTAAATATGAGCCCATTTGAGGCACTTTATGGAAGAAGGTGCAACACACCTATAAGATGGGACAACCTAGCAAATAGAGCAGTGGTTGGGCCATAATTACTTAGGGAAATGGAAGAGTAAATGTAGAAAATAAAAAATAATTTAAAGGTTTCTCAAGACAGGAAGAAAAGCTATGTTGATAATGGCATAACTCACAGAGAATTTAAAGTGGGTGACCATGCATTTTTGAAAGAGAAGGCAACAAAATTTCCCTGAAGTTGGGAAATTGTTCAAAGTTGGCAGCTCGTTATTGTGGGCCATTTGAAATCCTAGAGAGGATTGGGCCTATAGCATGTATGATTGCATTGCCTGCATCAATGCCTATTCATAATGTATTCCATATATCATTGCTTAAAAAGTATATACTTGATACTAATCATGTCACTGATTGGAATGTGATTCAGATGGAGTAAGAAGGCACTTTTCAAGTTCATTCGGTGTGCAAATTGGATTGAAATATCAAGCATCTATGAAATGAATCCATAGAGATATTAAAGGTCCAAGGACATGGTATGGTCCTAAGGATGCAACTTGGGAGCATGAGGATGATATGTAGGAAGAATACCCACATATTTTTGAGTATTTTTGAAATTTTTGGTGGTAAATGTGTATATATATTGCACTGAGGATAGTGAAAAAATAAGGGGAGGGGAATGTAATACCCCAAGGCCAAGCCCCAATTGTAAATGTAAGTATGTTTTATAATCTAGTGATCCAATTTATTATAGGATTATTAGGTTGGAGAGCCTAGATGCTAAATGCCAGTGAGCCTATTTTTGTATACATAAACACTCATATCATTAATAAAATACATCGTTGCATGTAGATAAACCATGATAAAAGAGTGTGGGGGACTTAAATCCACTAGGAAGGGAAAGGGGGGGATACGAGCTTAGAAAGGGAGCTAAGCTAGAGGGCTTATTTCCAAAGGAATATTATAATATTATTCCTAAAGACTAAGGTGTGGATACTTATTTTATCCAATTTTTTTATGGAAAGGGGAATGAATTACAAGTGGAGAGAAACGAGTTCCTTGAGGGCCATGTGTCATCAAGGGCGCATGAAAATAAATTTGGGGGATATTAGTCTATTTCCTCATTCAGGGAGGCATTCACCATTCATTCCATGCTCTCCATCATTCTGGCCTCTCCATCCTGCACACACTCCTTCAGATATACCATGTACTTTTCTTGTTATCAGTAGTAACCCATGGATTGAAAAGGCGGGTTGTCAAGCTCGTGAGAAACTCTCTCCATGTAAGAAAATTGTTGGGAATTGATTTCCTAAGGGAGCACAACTACAACTAAAGTTCTATGAGACTTCATGTTCAACCTGTTGTTGAATCCCTAGAAGGGAAGTGGGGAAGTCGAAGGACTGTTGAGAAGAAAATGGGCACACTTCTTGGGGTGGTACAAGCATGTGGGGAATGAGGGAGTTGTTCCTACTATCTGAGATACATCAGCCTATCTAGAAATCCCTTTACCCGGGTGGAGTTTAGTCCCAGCTCGGGGGTGACCCACTGTTGAGAGTTATGAGAAGTGTGGTCTAAGGCTGGGAGGATCGTGGATGGTCTGCATGTAGTTGGTGGTATTTTATAAAATATAAGTACCAATTTTGTGTTATATTACTGGATGCATTAATCCTTAAATGTTTATTTTCATGGGTTTTTCCGTGTGTATGCTGCATGTGTATTGTTAATGCTATTCCGCAAGAATCTTTATATTTGCAGATTATTTGTATGATTTTTAATTTATGTATACAGTTCGAAAAGTTCTACATGGTGTAGCCCTACTTAAGGGTGGGGATTCTATAATATGGAATCTGAGCTAATGGAAAGAGAAGTTTCAGAGACATGACCCAACCTAGGTGGCCAGGTGAGTGTGTTACAATCCATGTCAATATAAATAAAAATGTATTGAGAAAATTTGCAGGATCCTGATTCAGAATCAAGTTCAGATGTAGATAATATTCCAGTACCAATTAAAAAATGCAGGAAGATCTTGTCAGGAGAAACATATCGCAAGAAATTGGTAGATGAAAATGGACAACCACTTTACACTGCCAATAGTTACATGCCATCTTCCAACCACAATACTGGGTCAATGATGGTAATAATTGTTTTGTATAATGTGATTTGAACAAACCAATTGCATTGTGCTTACTAATATCATTGATGTACTAATATTCAATATTTTTGAAATTAGGATTCTAGTGATAATAAGAAGCCTACCTATCATCTTCCATTGCTCCCCACTACAATGCCAAATCAAGAGAGGGATGAAGTAAGAGAACAACTTGGAGAGGAATCATACCAATAATGGTTGAATCAACCACCTATTCAATTCCCACTATGTCCAAATTCACTAATTAGGAATGAGTACAACAATAGTATTTCTTCACAAGTTGGCAAAGGAGTCAATGAAATAGAGGTTGGTATGGATGATTATTTACAGGATACAACTTCCATGGAGACATTATTGTTAGATGAATTCCAGAAGAATGATCAAGGTGATGATGCTCATATCACTGATACCTTATTTGAAAGTCTAAAATCAGCTTCCACCACTGCTCTCTTTGGACCTAGCTAGTCAAAGTATAGCCAATTGGGGACAATAATGTTACTGTACAAAGTGAAAGAAAATTTTGGTATGTCAAACACATGTTTCTCGACAATATTGAGGTAATTTATCATCATTAAGTCCCTTATAATTTGAGAAATATTGTCACACAATCAACATTAAAACGATCGATTTTATGAACGTTAAATAACATTGTAATTTCCCACTAACTGCAGGTTATTCAAAGATAAGGTTCTTCTAAGTGATATTTTCTTTCTCGATAGCTACAAAGAGGAAAATAAAACGTTGAAAATATTGGGTGTTGAGTACATATCATATCATGCATGTTTGAATGAATTTATTCTATATAGAGGAGAATATGTAGACAAAGAGATATGTTCGGAATGTGGGCATGGCAGATATCATAAATCAAATAAAAAGGAAAAATCACATGGTCCTCATCATAATATATTTAGGCACAAGCCTATAATCCCAAGGATTCAAAATCTCTTTCGTTGCAAAGAATTAGCTATGTTACAGGTATGGCATGCCTTGCACAGAATTGAGTCAGGAGTTATGAGAATCCAAACAAATTCAATATTCATGAAGCATATAGAGGATACATGGCCCAAAAAATTCAAGGATGAAGTATGAATTCTATGACTCAACATAGCCTTGGATGGCATCAACCCATATTCCCTCCAAAACACCAACTATTATGTTTGTCCTGTAGTAGTGATCAATAACAATACCCCACATCGTTTTCCATGAAGAATGAACATCTTATGTTGTCTCTTATAGTCCCTGGTAGAAGACAAGTGAACAATATTGATGTCTACCTACAACCATTGGTATATGAATTGAAGGAATTATGGGAAGGGATATTGTATATGATGTATCAAGACCCATCGCAACAAAGAGGAATTTTATGTTGTATGGCATATGTTCTTACACCATGTTGAGGAAAAGATATGAATTGATCTTACTCAAGCATTTTCAGACTTTACTTGGATAAATTAAAGTAGAAAAGAATATCACCCTATGTTTAAATCCAACAAAAATTATATCCTAACTCACAAGTATTAATTACGAGTGCTTAGGCTAGTCTTTTATCAACAAAAGCTTGCTAGAAATTCACTTTTTATGTATTTTCTGAATATATCAGTTGCTGAAATAAATATAAGAACAAAAGCAAAGACACCAAGATGATAATCAAGACAATTGAGACATAAAGAAATCCTTTATTTCATTATAATTCATCAAAGAGTCATTTTCTTTTCAAAATCTCATACAAAAATCTTGGACCAAAGTCAAACATAGACATCCACGATGGAACATACAAAAGGAACTCTAACAGAAAACCAAAACTGAACTCCTAAATATGGATCAACTTGCCACAGATTGCTTCCCACTCGACTCTGCACAATATCTTTTGTCAGTCATGAAAACTAATTCACAAACAGACAAGTCTACACAGACTATCAAATATAGATCAACACTTCTGAAGAACAAGTGTCTGAATGATTTGATTCAACCCTGAAATTTCATGCCAAAATCCTGTCACGACTCGCGACTTCAGGATTTTTGCTCCTTTAGGCTCGACTCCTTGTCGTCAGGACCCCCGAAATACCAAACTCCGAAATTATGAAACGCTGAAAAATTCTACGCCTCGTCTTCACACACGATAATCCATTTTGTGATTCGGAAGTTCGAGTGACCAAGGGATTTGGCTTGCACTCCAGACTTACAAACCCCGATTTGCCGAAATGATCTTAACGGCTCAACGGTCACAATCAATGGTCAACGTTGAATTTTGAAACCAATGTAATGGGTTCGTCTAACCCTTATCCACCCTGCAACTTCTTTGGATCCTACGGTCCTCATGAATTCGCGAGTTCTCCATGAAGAAATTCGACTTCCTGATTCACTCCTCAATGAATCTCTAACCAAACTGACTTAGCGTCCTTCCACTGAGCTTATCTTCTGCGCGGTGATTTATCTCCCCATCTTCCTTTGAATACTTCAAAGGTGCTAATCCTCCTGAGCTTTCTATTGCAACCTCAAGTCTCGAAAGGACTCCTGCACACATTCTTTGCGACAATCTTTCAAATACTTCTCTGTATTTGATTCTTCGACTCTGTGCACTCTCGAAAATAACAATGTTTCACTCTTCAACCTTAGTTGATAAATTCTAAGGCTTCAACTAGCCTGCGCACACCTTGCACAACTTATGTGCTTCACCTGCACTTCTGCTGGAATGAGAACAAAGGTATCCTTCCTGAGCTTTCTGAGGTAAAACTCAGAACCCTTATCAACGCACACCTTGGGGACGTTTCACTGCACTCCTTGCAGGGACTCTCTCAGGAAGAGAAACAATTGAGACTCATTCTTCTCCTCTCTCAGACTTCATACATTCAACGTGAAATCATACATTCAACACATAATAACAACAAAGGCATAACAGAGAGAATAAAACAACTTTAAGCATACCATTCAGAATATGTAAACAACAAATATCATAACGCCATGAAATCTGAGTCAAAGCTTCATATATTAACTCAAATTCTCCTGTACATGGGTTCTTCTCTACAACTCTCTGCTATGGCTCTCTTTTTCTTTCCCGTGCTAATGATACAATAATACAAGGGTGAGGGTGTCTATATCCGTTTTCCCTCCTTCTCTCTAAACCGTCTAATCTCTTAATTCAAATCTACCTACTTTCATTAATTACGCATAGATGCTTTTACATACTATAGATGAGAGCAATGCTCAAGATCTGTTTACAACATCTAATACATAAATGTAAGTATGCTTCCCCAGCTATCACATTAATATCTGCTTCATTAATTTTCCAAAACATTTAAAAAACGTGCGCTGGTGCTTTTCCAGCTGTATTCTGCCTTTTACGTTGCTTGCTTGGCTGGCTGCTTATGATGCTTCTGCATCATACTCCCTTGCTTGAAAAATTTCATGAGCTCCTGTTCATGAGCTCTTGCATGTTCTGTCCATGCTTAAGAATTTCTACTTTATCTTCCCAACTAGCATCTTCAACTAGATGTCCCTTCCATTTGACCAAGTATTCAAAATACTCTTTTCTCTTGGTGTTTTTGCTAATCCTCTTGTCAATTATGCTTTCCATCTGTGGCTTTTCATCTAAAGAAATTTTTTTTGTCCATTGAATCTCTTTATTTTCCTTCTTTTCTCTTGCTTCCTCATCTCTGTAAGGGTACAAATCTGCAACATTGAATATCAGTGAGATTCTGATCCCATCGGGTAATTCAATCTCATATGCGTTTGCCCCAAATTTCCTTATGACCTTGCATGGTCTAATCTTTTTCATCTTCAGTTTGTTATATGTTTCCCTTGGGAACCTTTCCTTCCTAAGATGTGCAAGAATCAAATCACCAACTTCAAATTGAAGTTCTCACCTATGTTGATCTGCTCTCCGCTTGTATTATTGACTTGAACTTTGCAATCGCTCCTTAACTCGATTGTGAAGCTCCTTCATTCCTTCTACAAAGTCCTCTGCACTAGCACTCCTAAATTCAGCTTGCTCTGAATCTTTCAATTCAAAAAATCCCCTTGGCTGTATTCCATATACAATCTGGAATGGACTCTGCGCTGTGCTTCTATTACACGAATCATTATAAGTGAATTCTGCCTGTGGCAGAATGTGATCCCACTGACTGTGGTGTTTAGTCACTAAGCTCCTCAACAAATCTCCCAAGCTTCTGTTCACAACCTTTGTCTGTCCATTCGTTTGAGGATGATATGCTGAGCTAAAAGATAAACTTGTCCCCAACTTCTTCTATAAGGTCCTCTAGAAATGTTTGACGAACTTGGTATCTCGATAAAAAACGATACTCCTTGGCAAGCCATGAAGTCTGACGACTTCCTTGAAAAACATGTTCGCAATATGAGTCGCGTCACTGGTTTTCTGGCATGTTATGAAATGTGAGATCTTGGAAAATCTATCGACTACCAAAAAGATTGAATCATAGCCTCTCTGTGTTCTTGGCAATCCCAATATAAAATCCATGCTCACTGCATCCCATGACCTTTCTGGTATGGGTAATGGTTGAAATAACCCTGTGTTCTGCCTTTTCCCTTTTGTGTGCTGGAAAATCCTGCATCTATCCACAAATTTCTTAACATCTGTCCTCATCCCTGGCCAAAAATATGAGCCATTCAACTTTGAGAACGTCTTATCATGACCGAAGTGTCCGACCAATCCTCCACTGTGTTTTTCCTTTAGCAGGTTCTCCCTCATGGAGAATTTTGGAATACATAGCTGATTGCCCCGGAATAATAACCCATCCTGGATCATACACTTGGTCCTCCTCTATAGTTGTGTCAATTTTCGCGACTTCAGGAATTCTGGAGTAAAGAACCTCGACTTCTTGTCTTCGAATATACCAAAATGTCGAACCCCAATGCGTTCAGCAAAGGCTATCTCCCCAACATAACTTTTTGTTGATTTGGAGTTTCAGACTTCATGATTTCCCGAATCTGGCTGCAAGACTCCCGATTCTTCAACCTTCAAAACTCTGAAATGGTCAATGAGGATTGAATCCACCTATTGAAGAAAACGTGACACCTGTCTTCCCCCCTGTACTCTGTTTCCCACATGGATTCTTGCCACCTGTCCACTTAAACTTTCCGGCTTTCGAAACGTGAATAACCCTTCGACAACCGTTCCTCTATCACTTCAAAACCCTGAACTTCAAAATGGCGCCTTCCACGGGATCAACGACTATAAGAACTCATTCGATCCGATGACCCACATTATTTCGAGCTTCCGGGTACTGAGAGTTCGAAACTCTCGATCCCAAAACGCTGCCTCCTCTGCTTCCTGACACCCGAAGTGTCAAAATCCCCAAATTTCACGCCAAAATCCTGTTGTGACTCGCGACTTTGGAATTTTTTCTCCACTAGGCCTGACTCCTTGTCATCAGGATCCCCGAAATACCGAACTACAAAATTTCGAAACATAAAAAATTCTCTACCTCGTCTTCACACACGATACTCCATTTCATGATTCAAAAGTTCATGTGACCAAGGGATTTGGCTTGCACTCCGGACTTACAAACCCCGATTTGCCGAAATGATCTTGACGGCTCGACGGTCACGATCAATGGTCGACGTTGAATCTTGAAACCAACATAATGGGTTCATCTAACCCTTATCCACCCTGCAACTCCTCTAGATCCTACAGTCCTCACGACTTTGTGAGTTCTCCATGGAGAATTTCGACTGTCTGATTCACTCCTCAATGAATATCTGACCAAACTGACTTAGTGTCCTTCCACTGAACTTAACTTCTGCGCGATGATTTATCTCCCCGTCTTCCTTTGAATACTTCAAAGGAGTTGATCCTCCTAAGCTTTCTATTGCAACCTCAAGTCTCGAAAGGACTCTTTCACACACTCTTTGTGGCAATCTTTCAAATACTTCTGTGTATTTGATTCTTCAACTCTGTGCACTCTCGGCAACAACAGTCTTTCACTCTTCAACCTTAGTTGATAAATTCTAAGGCATCAAATAGCCTGTGCACATCTTGCATGGCTTATGTGCTTCACCTGTACTTCTGCTGGAATGAGAACAAAGGTATCCTTCCTGAGCTTTTTGAGGTAAAACTCAAAACCCTTGTCAATGCACACCTTGCGGACGTTTCACTGCACTCCTTACAGGAACTCTCTCAGGAAGAGAAATAATTGAGACTCACTCTTCTCCTCTCTCAGACTTCATACATTTAACATGAAATCATACATTCAACACAGAATAACAACAAAGGCATAATAGAGAGAATAAAAAAACTGTAAGCATACCATTCAGCATATGTAAACAACAAACATCATAACACCATGAAATTTGAGTCAAAGCTTCATATATTAACTCAAATTCTCCTGTACATGGGTTCTTCTCTACAAATCTCTACTATGACTCTCTTTTTCTTTCCTATGCTAATGATACAATAATACAAGGGTGAGGGTGTCTATATCCTTTTTCCCTCCTACTCTCTAAACTGTCTAATCTCTTAATTCAAATCTACCTACTTTCATTAATTATGTATAAATGATTTTACATACTACAGATGAGAGCAATGCTCAAGATCTGTTTACAACATCTAAGACATAAATGTAAGTACGCTTCCCCAACTATCACATTAATATCCGCTTCATTAAGTTTTCAAAACATTTCAAAAATGTGTGTTGATGCTTTCTAGCTGTCTTCCACCTTTTACGTTGCTTTCTTGGCTGGCTACTTACGATGCTCCTGCATCAATATTTCAAAATAATATTCATATATCCAAAATAAAACATGTTGTCCAAAATCCATGAAGTCAACTGTCATAAATCAATAGATAACATAAAATTCAAAAGCCATATTTTCCAGTATGTGATGCAAACCTACCTTGGTTGCTGCTCTCACCTCTTGATTTTCCTGAATTTGCCTTGGGCTGGGCAGAGCCTTTAGGCTTTATCTCACTGATCACATGGGAACAATTGTCCCTCAAATGCATCCATGAAGACATGGATTTGTCGAAGTCATCGGAGGGTGAGGAAGGGGCAACAATAGATTTTCCTTTATCAACTACATGGTGGTCTTCATTCTTCAATATCTTGCTGGCATGGGAGGATTTCACTGGTGAGTGGTTTGGGGCAGCTTGGACAATGGGGTTCAAAGGTGGAGGAGAAGGAAAAGTCAAGTTGGGCCAGCCACGATGTTGGGAGACTGTTGGGTGAACAATCTCCTACCACCCATCATTTTCAGGGACTTCAGGCTGTAAAGAGACATGAGGAGGCATAGGGATACCAGGGGCTTGAGGGGATTATATGGGAGGCCTTTCAGGCTTAGGTTGGACTATTCCCTACCCAATCCAATTAAAGAATCCAACATGAAACAATTGTTCAAGATATTTTTAATCAACATCAAAATGTATAGAGAACCTAGGCCTTCTTGGGACTCAGTTCCAGTTACATCTACCTCTATTCCTCAACCATGGCTTCCTTGACTGAAAAAACTCATCATGCATGTGTAATTGATTAACAAATAGTATTGAAATATCCATGCATGACAACTCTTAAAAATACAAAATAGATTTGGCTCATAATGTATCAGGATCATGCAATCCAATCCATACAAATTGTTCTAATGTTAATCAATGAGCAGGGGGGTGAAACAGTGTTCTGGGAAATGTGAGGGGTTTGTATTTAGCGAAAATATGATATAATGAAAGGGGGGAAGAAATGGTCATTTCTCAATGATAACAACAGTCAACTATAAGTCAACAAAATAAAACCTCTTTGCAATCTACTCAAGATATTTCCACTTCATCCACTTAACACATAAATTCTCTTGGCTATAATCAATATCAGAACAGGGAGTGAAATAATGACTCTGGGATATGTGAGGGGTTTGCAATTAGTGGAAAGTGAGATAATGAGAGGGGAGGATAACAATTATTGTTCATGAAATTAATCAAGCGATCTATAAAAAATTCTGCAATAAGAATAGATGCATCAACCAACAATCAGATGACTGAGTAATAATTCCTGTGTATTTGACTAGTTCACTGTCCATTAATATCCAACATAGTGCCATTATAGAACAATAAGTATTTCACACAATTTGTAATAGGTTATGTTCCCTTTATTTGCACATTCTGCATTTTATAATAGTAAAAAACATCACTCATTCCCAATCTGTAATCATTAACATCCACCACTATCATATGTTTCTTCAATCCACATTTATATTTAAAAGTCATGTTTCCAAAATAATAATGAAGTCACTATTTCTGCAATAGAGCCAATCAATATCTGTAATGATATTCGTTCCCATATACATATGCAGTAAAAGGACCAAAATAATCAAAACCTCACATGCCACACCTGAAATGACAACTGACTATACAACCAACAACCACCATTTAGACACAAGCTATGTAGGAGTAAATTTCCAAGGCAATATAACCATAACACTGTAAAACAAAACAACTCAATGTGACTTAAAAGCTGAGACAAATATCCAACGCGACTGTCATCAATAGTGGTAACTACGATAAATAAAATGCTTAAAACTCTGAGGGTATTACTGAGTATACAAACAAACTATCCATACTACACACAGAGTGAAACTAACCAAACTCTGCAATGCAACATTTACACTTATCGCAACAAACACACAATCATGATAATAACTCAACATATCATATTGAGGTTGTGCACATTAATAAATGGTTGGTTCGTTTAAGTCACACCGTGATTCAATCAATCTGTGTGCACTCAGGGGGATTCATTTAGGGGGTTCAGTCAGAGCCTTGGGATATCATTGAGGTGCCTTATCATGAAAAAAACATCATTTAGGCCCTCAAAATGGCCCCATAAGTTTGGAACCTGAAGACCTGCTTAAAATAGTAAGTTGATAAAAATACTATTTTGAGTCAGTTATAAAAGTGGGTGGCCACCAAGATCCTCCTGGATCAATTGGGATGCAAAATAAATATGTATTTTATGATCTCCCATATTGGGAGCATCTTAATATTGCCCACTTACTAGATCTGATGCATATATTTAAAAATATTTCATCTTCTTTATGGAGGCACATATCACCAAACGAAAGTGACACATTGGTTGTTAGGGGAGATATTATTTCTTCAAAAAGTAAAAAGAAACATCAGCCAATAAAATAAAGTAGAAGAGAGGTTGGTCCCTCTTAGTATTTCAAAGAAGATGATGTCCCATAGATATTGAAGAAAGTTGATCATTCTTTGGAAAAATAAGTTATATTGGGTGTGAAGGTGCCTTATTTATATGGGTCTTCACTACAATGTAGCTTCACTGTGGAAGACCATTTTTCGGGGTTAAAATCACATGACCATTTGAACCTTATAAGAGTACATATGTCAGAAACATGATTTTATTATTTTTTTTATAAATTCATGCTATGGGATAAAACAAAATTAATTTTGTATGTGTTTACTTTGTAGTGTCATTATCATTTGCTCGTGCATGGATATGTGAACCATGACTTCCCCCAGGACCTACGATGTTCCATATCTAAATTATCTGCATTTGTACGTTGGATCACATAAAAGGATATTCATATGGCTAGCATTCCACGATGGCATCAAGAGATAACTGAGACTATTTGTATGTTTAAGAAGGAAATGTCGGTGAGTTTCATGGACTTGCAAGTGTTGAAATATTATAACTTCAAAGAATATTATAATTATATTTGAGTTATTATCTTGTAGATCAAATCCCCTTTTGTGGATATATCATGTCCGGTCTTGTATAATACCAAATCCCCTTTTGTGGATTGGTCAAACCATATTTATATGGTGGTATTTGAGAATTCGACCCCTAGGGTTGATAAAATGGTTTTAACCACTATTGGAAGAAGTAGGTCCTAGTTGGTGAAGAGACACATACCTAGCGCCTCCTCAAGTAGTATTTATAAGTGAGGAGGGTGCCTCATTTACTCACTCACTCACACTTCTAGTGCACATATTTTGAAGGAAGTTATAGTTGCAAGAAGGAGAACATAGATGCATGCTCAGTCCTAGGTTATTCTTGGTGGTTTAGTCTTTAGTCTTGGCATTGTATTGGCAATCTATTATTGAGGAATTGTTTGTTGGGTTTTCTCCCCCATGAGGGTTTCGGAGGATAAAATGTTGTGTACCTTGTGATTTTGTTTCTTTCAGTGATCCTACTTATGTTGTTATGCTCTAGTAAATTGAAAAGAACTTAATAAAAAATCTAAATTTAACATGGTATAAGAGCTAGACTGGATAGAGAACCTTTCACTATGTATCTAAAAATGTCATTGTTGTCATACAAGAAAATTAGGCATTTTTATTGGAGAAGAATTAATGACTAAAAACCATCTAGGAAAGTGCACTCTACCCTAGAGAATCGTTTGGAAACTTGAGTGCACCGTTTCAGTGGCCAGAGTCTCTGGAAATCCAAACTGTAGTTTTGGTTGGTACCAGAATACTAGTAAACCAGAAAACTAGAACCAATACCAGAAGTACTAGTCTAGAATGGAGCAGGTCAAATTTCAAGGGGTAAAACATAGAATTTTTTGAAATAGTCAGCTCCAACAAACTCGCTTCGGCCCAGTGCATCTAATCCTTGGATCAAAATTTAAAAATTTGAAGCTTGAGAAATTAGGGTTTCCTCATAAAACCCTAAGTTGATGTTGCAGTTGCAACACCAATTGTAGTGCTAGTTCCTTGATGTTACAGTTGCAACACCAGTTGTAGTGCCATTTCCTTCATGCCAGTTGCAACACAAGTTGAAGTACCAACACTAGCTGCAGTACCAGTTGCAGTGAAAGTTTTTGTGAAGTGTTGAGACTGTTGTTTTATTGTCCTAGTCCACCTCACCCTGGAAAGATAATTTTAGAGGTATGTACTTACATGTGTTTAAAATGTATTATTATTGTAAATGGTATTTGCAAAAGAAAGGATCTTTTGACAATCATAGATCCAAACAGATCTCAGATCCAACACATTCATAGTTATAATTCACCCTAGGTTTGATCATTTTGATATGCATCGATTTGTTATGAAATTATTTTGACCTTATGAACATCTAGGTTGTATGTTGAATATATGACTATAATAAGAAATGCCCCATTAAGGAATGGATCATACAATTCAATAAAAGAATCTCCCTGAGAATTGGAGAATGGTCAAAATTAAAGTCAAGGTATTAGATTGATTAAATTTGAGATCATAGAGTTTATTATCTAACTTAGATTTCTGTCAAGAAATCATATTATCTTAGTACATAGGACATGTTGAAGAGAATACTTGTCATGTTGAGCGAAGCAGACTAGGAAGAAAAACAATAACAATCATTCTTGAGGACAAGACTCCAGGCTCCAGGTTTGATTGATTAAGTTGATAAGATTCAAATTTGCACATGTGAAGTTTGATAACTACCTCATAGTTGAGATAGAAATCTTTAATTTTTTTTATACTTGGTAGCATGTGAGACTTATTGAGATAAATTCTTATTGTAATCACTTACCATATATAACTAACATCTCCTCTAGGAGAAACTTCTTGTTTTGGTCTTAGGTTACCATGAAGGAATGATTGATCACAACACTAGGAAAGTGTCGCTCTCATTATTATTGTACTTCTTAATTTTTACCCTTGTTTCAAGAAGGTAACAAGTGATATCTCTAAAGGAGCTACTGTGATGATTTTTCTCATTATTGTTTTATTATTAGTATAAAGCATATTATCCTTCTCTTTTGTTTCTCCCTTGTTGTTCTTGTTCCAGGCAGGTCATAGGTGATAACATTGAGAAAGCTATAGGGACGGTTGCAGGAGGAAACATATTGGATGAGACATGGAGAAAACTATCCAATTTGTATACATGACCAAATACATCCATGTACCAAAGAATATGAAGAAGAAGCTACTTTTCAGATACAAAGTATCTCATATGGATATTGATTGTAAGGAGCATAAGGCTCCAAAGATGAACAAACATCAGAATAGACCTCATAGTAGACTTGTTCAAAGAATAATGAAGCCTCCTTGACAAGAAGCATAATTCATTTGAATTATGAATCAAATTTTCATATTAAGACTTGGTATTCAACACCAAGTATATCCTACAGAGACTATGAAGTTTTTGTAGACTCAGAAGAAATCAAGACTCGAAGTAATCCTGATCTTAGAAAGGATCATATGAAGAGACATCTTCCAGGACTGGGAGACAGATGCCATGAGTTGAGAATACTAGATCCTAGCTCCATAGACCTCTAGGAGACATGGAATATCTTGAGAAGATTTCCTTGTTTCAATGACAGAGGAGGAAGCCAGTCAGAAGGACTGGGATATGGATTTTTCCTTCAGACCATAAGGGAATCTAGTGGTGACTTCCAAGATTGATCTACCAGATAAAGCATGTTGTAGATAATATTATAAAGATGTACAAAGCCTAATTTATGTCCATAGGATTCTCCCAACAAGAGGGAGAATACTATGACGTGACACTTTCTCCAGTAATTGAAGAAATAGTTCTTGTATTCATGAAGACAACCAAAACAACCATGATTGTGATATAGTATGAGATTCAGAGGGAGCAGTCCCTATATTTGATATTGAGTTACCTCCATGAAAGAATATAAGCTACCATCAGTGTTAGTTATTGAGTCACTCCCAGTTTTAGATGAAGTTGTTGTTGTGATAGAGTAGAGGAGTTACTCTCATATTTTAGCAGTCATAGTGAGAATGGAGCAGTTATTCTTAGCTTTAGAGTAGTTGTAGTTGCAGAGTCCCAATCCCAGAAGAATAGTTGTAGAGAGAGTAGAGGACATACTCTCAGAAAGTGAGACAGATAGTTCTTTGTAGAAAGAAAATAGAGCTAACACTTGATTGTGTAGATTAAGTTGTAGCTAAGAAAGTGTACCAGGTTGGTACAATGTGATGTGAAAATTTGGTTTCGAAGTACAAAACAAGAAGATTCGTGTTTGTAAGTTGAAGCAAGCTCCAAGAACTTGGTATGACAATATTGATAGTTTTATGATGAGCTTGCACTTTACCAAGAGTAAATTTGATCCCAATCTTTACTTCAATATTGTGGACGATGGACCAGTTATATTGCTGCTATATGTGGATGACTAATTCTTGACATATGAAGAAACGATCATCATAGATTGCAAGAAAAATCTTGCTATAGAGTTTCAGATGAAAGACCTAGGCCCGATGTATTATTTCTTAGGTCTTGAAGTTTGGCAGAGCCCAGAGAAGATCTTCCTTAACCAAGGGAAGTATGCAGTTGAAATACTGAAGAGATTTGACATGTCAGAATGCGTTGAGCACTTAACGCACCCTAAAAACCTTATCAATTGTTTCTCACTTTTTGGGTACCACTTGGTTTTTTGCACTGTCTGACTCAATTTCATTTTGGGAAATGTTTTTTTCTTTTTTATTTTCATGACTCTCATCACCTATCTAGGTTTTTTTGATCGGTGAAACCCCATGATTAAAATACCTTAACACCTAAATTAAGAATTGAAAACCAAACATTACACCCAACATGCTCGAGTTCGGCACCAGAAAGAATCCAAGTAAGTATAGGAACCACTTGGAAAACAACAGTTGCTGAGCACCGATATTCATCGACGTCGACAGAAGGAAGTTTTGGTTTGCATAAAGTTTTTCACATAAAGGTTCGAGAGATAGTCGATTCCCCTTCAACATCGATAAACTATGGGAAGGATAGAATTTAACGAAGAACAAAAAGATATCGTTGATAGTCGATGCTAGAAGCACTTTATCGAAATTGGGGAAAACCAGAAGGATCACAACAAACATTTTTACCACGATAAATTTATCCCCGATGCGTTTTTGGCATCGAGACTTTTTCGAGGGAGATGATCTGATAGTCCTTTGGTAGGGTTATATCCGATCACCGATCCTTGACAATTTTCAGCATCGGCAAGCTAGGATTTGGTTTTAGAACGAATAGATTAAGGAAAGTCCTGAATCCAACTAATACGAGAAAATTAAGTCACTGGTCTCCAACGCCACGTGTATTTACTAGGTAAGAAGATTGTAAGGTCTAGTTCTATCCTGAGTCATTCTTAGTTCCCTAGGTCCGATTCATACCTCCCAATCATCTTTTCCGTGTCAACATTGTAGGTAATATCGATTGGCGTCAGATCTTTTGAAGGAGGATATCAATTAAAACATTCATAGAAAAATCCTGATCGCCGATCCACCCACTGAAAGAGTGACATGACGAGACATTTTAAGCATTAGATACGATTGTATTTTGGGAATTTAAGGATCTAATTAATACTCAATCCCGCATTAGTTTCTACCTCGTGCACCAATCAAAAAAACATATTTGAAATCATCGATAGACCACATAACCACCTGTGCCTCCTCTGTCAACCCATGATGAATTTAAGTTATAAATATTTGACAAAAAATTTATTGAATTTTGACTCATAACCTGAATTGAATGGCTGATGTGATACAGTAAGATATTTATTGTTTAAAATCTCTTAAACCATTGTGAACATATTCATTATGAATGTAAGATAATTCTAGAGCATTCGAAGGAGCCAAACAAACAACTCAACGACAATATCGACCCTTTGTTTATCAAAAACCAGGTTTTAACAAGCTTCAGAGGTATGTACCCAAGTCTGTTAATTCGCTGGCTTTAATTTATATGTGTTTATCCAATTTTTTCATAGTCTCTAAAACTTTGCTTAAGTTTAAGGAACAATTCCACCGAGAAAGACAACCACCAGACGCTCGTTAAGAGAACCAAAGATAAAAGAACCAGAAATAGGCAAAGGTTCTTTTCCAGGGACTGTGAGCCAATTGGAGTACATCCCTAGACTGGAGCCTGTCGTCAAGACAACAACAAAGAAATTTTTCATTTAGAATCCAGCCTTTGTAGATACAAAGGCAAGCACCAGATCCAAGGTAGCACTCGCACATTGGGGGGATCTCTTCAACATGATTAAAAATAAAGAATACCCACAATATATCCCACACAGTGACCTGAATGTAAGGGCGCCCGATGACCAGGTGTTTCCCAACATCCGACGGTCATATCTACACATGGTGGTGAGAAGAACCCCCATTTTCCCCTGCATAGAGGTCCTGAAGTAGCTCATTGACCACACAAACATGCATAAATGTTTGATTAATGATGAGAATGGTGGGTGCATCAGATTCTTCCTCCCGACAGAGGTACAAAAACACTACAAGATCGGGGACCCGAAGAAGCAACTCAACATGGACTTCATGGTAAAGTTCTATGAACGCTATTACACTAGTCGATTGATGGCCTCATGGTGGAGGGAAGACAAGAAATTCAAAAATCAGAGAAATGGATGGTACAAGACAATTAGCCTGAGGGAGCCATACATATATTTGATGTCTCTCATCTCTCAATTGCTCCAAGTTTTCTGAATCTTGGATGCCTTTGACATACACAGTCACAATCGTTGGGTGAAGCTTAAATTGGGGATAAATAATCTCCAAACAACTAAGAACCTGTGTGCAGCAGGATTAGACGTTGAAGGAAGAGAAGCACTAAGTTTTTACACGGCCTTGTACCTGCTTGATGTCATGGGCACTAGGAATGTCTTTGCCGACATGAATCTAAGATGACATGTTGCAGAGCTCCCAGTCCACGTCTACTTCAACATGCTATGGGAAAACAAATATAATAAATATTTCTCCCTAATCTGCGACGAATTCCTCGCCCGAATTTATTTTATTCGTTTTAAAAAGGAATGCCCAAGGTTATCGGCGGTAGCCAAGAAAATGATATCCAAGGTAGGCCATTGGTACTTGGATGAGCATTCCACCTACATTAGAGTGTTTGGGGCCACTAGAGCACCACATATCCTACCATCTCATGTCCTAGACCAGCTCGTTGTGGGAGAAATTTGTTATCATATTATCTTGCAGGGATACAACGCCACCCTGGTCAAAGACAAGAAACAAGATTTCATACCCTACGGTTTCCATGTAAGTTTCTATTTGGTAAAGGATACCGCTCAAGACAAACAAGAAGCACTGAGCCAACTTGAATTTAGGTTCTCAACATGATGATTCAACAAGCATGATCCAAAGGGCCTAGTCCTGCAGCATGCTTCACAGGTATCATCCTACTGCCTGTATTCTCACAATAAGTTCGAGGACAAAGTCTTCACAAAGAAAACCCAGGACTGGAAGGAGGTGGTGCAAAGGATGGCCAACCTAAAAATGACTAGGTTCAAGACCATGATCATGGATGAACAGGAGGAAAAACTAGAGAAGTAGGCTCAAGAGGCCCTCAGAGCCAGGGAAGAAATCAGAGTGGCATAAGAAACAAAGATGCAGAGTATGGGATTGTCTTTGACACCGAAGGAACATGCAAGGGGATTTCTCCTAATGGAACATGCACAAAGAATAATTGATAAGCTGTAGAATGACCCGGACCTTGTAGAGATGAAAAGGGTTCCTTCTAACAACCCAATCGAAAGTAGGGTAGGTCCAAGTGAACCAAATACAATACAAATTTAAGAGATCACGAGGTTAGATAACCCTGAAGTTTCAATGCCACATGCCGGATCACCAGGGGACATTTTGGCTTAGCTCGAGATAGCAAGGACATCAGGGAGAGAAAGTGCACCAAACCCATTGCATGACTTAATAACTATATATGATGATGAGGAGAGCTCGTAGGTTTCCTTGGTGACTCCGATATAGATTATAGAGGAAAAGGAACCTGAGAAAGTATTTTACCTAGCTCTAGATGCTCCAACTCAAATCCTTCCATAGAGAAACCAGGAGGTTGAAAGTGTCTTAGAAACTGAGCTACTCGATACACCGGGAACCCAAGGGGACATGCCGAAAGATGATCTAGGATCAGGTGAGCAAGGGGAAGAAATTCCACTGCAGGAAATCGACATCTCAACAACTGGTTATCAAGTAAGTACTGAACCTACCCTTGATGCATCAATTTTGGCTGATACTTTACCTCCCAATGAGAAAAATCTAGAGGCCGAAATTTTGGGACACACAGAAGAGGTTCAATAACCCATTCTTGAACAGATATACACTATCGAGAGCTTGGGAAACACACTTACCTGGGGAGAAAAACAAATCCCCGAACCCGTGGATGAGGTCACTGATATACAAGCCATCACCTATGGCCAAAAGAGGAAATCCATCATGAAAAGAACCACCAAGAAGAGGAGGCTTACTATAGAAATATCCATCCTCATCACCACAGAGGATAAATTAATTATTAAGGAGCATGCCAAGACATCCGAGCTAATCGACGCAGGGATGGAAATCATAGATGCCACCCTAGATAGAGCGAGGAAATATGAAGAGGATTTGTCCACTACACTGAAGGATTTGGAGCATCTGTTCTATTTGGAGAAATATTATCAGGACTCCACACAGGCCACTGTGTTCTTGAGAAGCGAATTCCAGGATGCCTACAGTAAATTCACAAATGAGAAGCACCTCTTCACTGTAGGGATATCCAATTTC
The DNA here is from genome assembly GCA_010110895.2 of Picea sitchensis. Classification (NCBI taxonomy): domain Eukaryota; kingdom Viridiplantae; phylum Streptophyta; class Pinopsida; order Pinales; family Pinaceae; genus Picea; species Picea sitchensis. The sequence continues at coordinate 201,099 of SNQJ01S0000927.1, forward strand.
CAGGAAGACACCCTTATGGCACTAGCGATGTGCAAGGATATGAAAATATGGTATGAAAAATAAAACCAAGCAGTAGAAAGGATCGATTACATCAGCGTGGTTCAACAGGGCCAAGAGGCCAAAGAGCACAACATTTGGGTACTAAGGGATAGCAACATCGACTGCATAAAGAAGTTGGTGGAATACTAGGTGAAAATGGACCAAGAAGCTCATCAGGAAATCCAAGAGAAATGGGTCGAGTGATAAAGGAGCTGGAGAAAGATCAATCATGCGATAAGAGACATCGACCTCCCAGAATTCAGTACACCCAAGGACTTTGTTGACTTTCATGACATAGTCAAACTACATGTCGAACAAGACTCATCATGGGCTGTAGAGATAGCAAAGGTGGGAAACATGGCGCCAGGTCAAGTACAACAGTTCATGGAGCACCCAATCAAGGCTCGAACAATGTTACAACAGTTAAGTGCTAAAGTAGTCAAGTATCAAGCATGGGAAGTAGAGATAAAGGAGATCCTTTCAACCCTGATGGACCAAAATAGATTCTTGTATGCCAACACATGTGAGGAGCTCTTTCTCAAATGGTTGGATTATGAGAAGAGTCATCCACTCAAGTGAAACCATTTGATGACTCTAAGAATACTGATAAATGAAAGCACCATGTGGCAATGTTTTGTTTTACTTAGCTTGCACTTTGGATAGTTATTTTTAGTTAATAATATGTTATAAATAAGAGGATCGACCTATTAGATGGGGTCAATGGTTTTGGATTTGTAAAGAACTATTTTGGAGATATCTTAATTGAGAAGTCATGTTTAGGACCAGAGACAAGTTTTTGTTGTTCATCAAAATCATGTGTGATTGGATCTAAAGAATAATTATTTGTGACTTTATGTCATGAATGGATGTTGTAACGAGTAAGACCTCTGAATCTATTGATAAGTTATATGATTCGATATTTTTATAGTTCTTATATCTAATGATCGAAAGTATATCATTGTGTTAATGTGTGGTTAATGATTAGAGCTAAGTAAACTATTTTTTTTGCCATCGTTTATTGCATATATGTTTTCTTCTGATAATTGTATCTCAGTCAATAATTGGAACACCAGCAGGTTAATGTATTATTACTAGGCTTGTTGTAGGTGTAAGAGTCAATGTATGCATGCTAGAGTACGAGGATTATCTTGAACTCAGGATTCTTTAGTAGTTAAGTATTTTGCCCTTTTGTTACCCAGTTGGTTTATACCATCATGTATCTTGTATCAGACCCACCTATAAGAGAAAACAAAAAAAGAGAACGTCCAAACTGAAGGAGGATATTCGCGAGAAAATATCTTGTAAATCACTACGTAAATCCCATCGATTAATTTGGACGGATCGTGAGATTTGGAGAACCATTCCACTATTAAACAAGACAGCGTCTAATTGGGACTCAATGGTGGGTTTGGCTCCTACTCTTGAGTTAAATGGATTTAGGACCCCTCAACAAAATTGGTGCTAGAAGGAGGGCTTGAAGAATGAATGGCTGACAATATTTTTGACATAATATTTCAAACAACCTGTAGATTCAAAACAACCCACATGAATGGCTAGTCGTTCTCAAGACATCCCACACACATTGAGTACTCCTGAAATGAGTAACTCACCCCAAAAAGAGGAAGAACATATATTATATGAAATACCTTATGCTCTTCCTCACTAGGAGTTGAACTAGTTCATAAGAATCATAAGATATTATGCCCGATAATTCAGAGCACTGCCCTTAGCTCTGTTACTTCCTCATAAAAAAAAATTAAGAAAACTAATGGTTGACACCCTCGACCAGGTTTTTATTCACATAGTAGAAGACCTGATAGATTTACCCCTCACCTAAATTGAACATCCTCTTAATCTAATCCCCGAAACACCAGCCGATAATTTCTCCAAGCCCGATGATTTTTTTGACAAGGAAGGTTTTAACTCAGAACACTCAGTTTTAGAATCAGACGACATGGAGGATAACAATGATCATGATTAAGAAAGGGGAAAACCACCTCAAAATAATCAACCTTAGCTGGCCAGATATGCTCTAGCCATCCCCGGACGAGTACATAACCTTCCTCGACATCCAAAAAAGTTACTCCCTAAATTTGACCCTGAAACCTTAGGATTTCCTGAAGACCATATCAAAAAATTCATACTAGCTATTATAATGATGAATGTCCAACAAGAAGACATAGTATGTAGGATTTTCCCCTATACTTTTGAGAATTAGGCCTCCACGTTCTATTTTAACTTACTTGTAGGGTCCATAACTAGTTGGACGAAGTTTCAAAAGGATTTTCTAGATAAATTTGCAGAAGAAACCACTATAGGAGCTTCGATGGATGAGTTTTTCGTCGCTACCATGAGTTCAAAGGAGAATCTTAAAGACTTTAATCAACATTTCACCACTATCCTAAACAAATTTCATGCCAAAGCTAAACCCACTCAGGAGTTGCAAATCGAAGTATACGCTAATGCTCTCCCAACTTCTATTTCCATGTTTGTGAAGAGGGATGCTAAAACAACCTTAGCTGAGAATTTTGAAGAATCCAAAACAATAGAATTCCAAATGAAGGGATGTAAAGAAGGCTAGGTCTCACTAGGAAAGAATGAAGTTCAACCTCCTCCCAAGAGAGGACTTCTATTGAACAGACCCCTAGGGAAACAAACAAAAAAAGGTCTCGAAAAAGGAAGTGGAGACATATAAGACCTACAATGCATGGTAAAGAAGTTTTCAAACTAAATCATAGACATGAAAAGGAGTGCAGGGGAAAGAAACCAAGGCCAGAGGGCCTATAAACCCTTTTTAAAAATAAATCCACCTTTCAAAGAAATTGAACCTCCCCCATCCAACTTAAACATCGATCTGGGAAATATAACATCCGACTCTTTCTGTACCTATCACCAAGAGAAACATTCTGAAAGAGACTACCCACAATGGGTGCATGTGTTAGGTGATTTATATGTACTAAAAAAGACACTAAAATACCCTCAATTTAAATTTTCAACCCGGGGTAAGTAAACTTAGAGTTGTAGCAAAATATATGCCAAAGGTAGAAGGCTGGTAGGAGTATGGTATAATAATGAAGGTAGCTATCTAAGGTTGATCTATTTAAGAAAAACTATCGAATAAGAAAACCCTACTAAGCAATTGGAAACTAGGTAACCTAAGTATCTTTTTTCCAAGGATCGATGGATAGTTCCTAATAAAGGAAGTAAAAAACCTATTGTTATAACCCCAAAATGCACCACACAGGTTTACCTGGCATCAGGCCAACTCATGCCTCTTCCTAGCCAAAGCCATGTTGAACAAATCCTCAAAAAACCACTTAAATCAAGGGACCTGCGCCCTAACCTTTCACTGGGCACGGGTGACCGCTTGCTGACCTTCTACTGCACGCTGGTATCCGCGGGCTAACCCACTATAGCCCGCGGGTACCTAACAAAGCAAGAAATCAGGAAAGTTTCCGCCGGGACACGAGGCTGTTTGTCAGTTAACTAGAACTCTCCGCCATGCATGGCCGAGAGTTCGCCTAAAACCCTAGCTCCTTCTAGCCTATAAAAGGAGGGGTAGGGGTACTATTCAAAGGAGGAAAAATCATAGCAAAGAAACTCTGCCAAATTGCCAAACCCATTATTGTCCCAACCCTTTAGCTTTGCCTCAAGCTT
>SNQJ01S0000928.1:9284-21483 GCA_010110895.2 Picea sitchensis
CCCTGAAATCATTCTCTATCACTAAGAACCTGCAAACCAACTCTTTATCTTCTCTGTCAAAGATTAAGCATTCAAATCCTCTCTGCACAATTCATTCTTGACCAGACCACTTAGATTTATCAAACTGTGTATGTGTCTTCCCTCCTCTGTCTTTTCTCTTCCTCAAATTTTACAGAGCCATATATCTCCCATAATCCTCTCTCTCCCTTTTTCTTGCAACATTCACTTTATATATCTTCCTGTATCATCAGTGCGTACAATCGAACCCTCAGGCTTCAAAGAATCAGTTACAATAATTGAATAACTTCCTTACTGTAATTCTTATTGGCCAAGGCATCAAGAGGAACAATATCCATATGATCAATTTAAACATTTAACCAGCATCGTTCGATGAACATACATCTGTTTTAATTTTTTCATCATGGAATAACCCTTGAGCGCTTTGGAAAACTGCTTGTGCTAACCCATATGTCCATTGGTCGTGACCACAGGTTAATCGAAATGCATTTCACATTTCACATTTCGACAATTCGGCAATACTGTGTCGAAGAGTCTTGACACTTCAAGTTATGAAACCCTGAAATAGAGCTTAGCTTCGTGCTAGCTCCTCACTCTCACATGACCATCAGTGGTAACCACTGCCTACACCAAAAAGGTATTTCGGTGTTTTGCATTTTGGTGTTTCGACATTTCTTGTGATGAAGTGTTTCAATACTCCAAGTCACGAACCCAAAAAATTTCGGCATTTCGGCATTTTGCATTTCAGCGTTTCGGCATTTCTATGATGAAGTGTTTCGACACTCCAAGTCACGAACCTCGAAATGATCTTAAGGCTTCACATTTGATCTGGTGGACATAGATCGGACGGTTCTCGTTAACTTCTCGAGGACAGATCAATGGTCATATACAACTCTTATATTACTCCTCCAATGCTTAATCCAATGGATATGACTTAATCATTCATCGAGATGGATGGCTTTCGTGGTTTCGGTATTTTGGCATTTGGGACTTCGTGATGTTGAAGTTTTTTCTTACCATGCAAAAATCCCGAAATAGAAACTCCCGGAATCCTGAAACAGAAACTCTTGGAATCCTGAAATAGAAACTCTCAGAATCATGTGACATGTGTCCCTTTCGGTATTTTGGCATTCGGGACTTCATGAGTTGGAATGCTATCGCATTTCCTTCCTTTGACTTCTGATTTCCCGATATCCACTTTTCTTCGATCGACGGTCCCACGACCTTTCATGATCAGACGGTCCTGATCTCATCGGGACTTCGCAGTTCGCGATTTCGCGTATCGCGATGTCGAAGGTTGGAGCTCCTCCTTTCTTTCATTCCCGAATTCCGAAGGAACTCTCAGCGAACCACTGTGCAGCTTCAAGTTTGACATTAATGACAAAACCTGTGCAACAACCTGTGCAAACTGACCAACATTTTCTTGTTTATTGATGATTTTATAAAAACAAGTTTAAGCTAAGTCAAAATATAAAGATGAAACAAACCTACAGGATATTTCTATAGGAACTGTGTAGTTCTACATGAACTATAAAGTTTCTACAGGAAACTCCTATAGGAAGAAAAACGAGGTTCAAAAAAGTGGAGTAATTCTTTAAAAGCATGAACAAATCTAGACTATAAATAAATGGAGTGAATCTGAGGTTTTCTTCCTTGGGAGGCACCTAAGAGTGCTCCAAAAGGCTATTGTACATTTCTATAAGATGTTTGTTGTGACTAGCTAGTTAGTGATAATCTTAACAAAAGTTGGGATTAATCATGCAAAGTTATATTAAACTTCAAAAGAGAATAAAATACTATCTCATTGTTAAGCCTTAAATAGTGTCACATTTCCCATTCATTAGAGCATATTACATTATTATTTTGATTTTATTTATGTCAGCTTGGGTCCATTAGTTGTAATTTTACCTCCTTGTCTCCTATATACACCAAGGAGACTTTTTCATTTGGAATCATCTTGTATTTGTAAATTTATGTGGTGTATAAGGAGGTTGCCCCCTCGAAGAGGCTTATTATGTAAAATTATCTCTTTGTCAAGGTGTTGAGTACTTATTCTAAGTCTTTTTATGGTATTTTAATATTTGGTTCTTAACATTTGGTATCAGAGCTCAAGGTCTTGGGGTTTCACTGCTACATCTGAGACACCCTGGAATTTTCGCTATAAATTTTTTTCTATGATGTTTCAGAAGTAAATACTTGGAGGATATATAGTAGACAGATCAAGGTACTTGGGGTTCAAATTTATGCTCCTAAGGCCTTATACTTTCAGAGATATAGCATGTGTAAGATAGGGTTCTAGAATCATCCTGAATTTAGACGTCATAAAAAAATTTCTATAAAATATTTTATGTGACGTATTAGACCCTGAAACTTGGATTCTATTCACAGAAATTATCAAGGTAGTAGTGATAAAAATTTCAACTTCTAGGTCATCCTACTTTTGTAGATACACCCTGTGTAATATAGGGTAGTTGACTAGTCATATTAACTAGTCTCAAAAAGGTGTTTCGGGTAAAATAGTGATATCTTCTTCAATGAGTATCAAAATTAATTGAGACCAATTGCATTGGACAGTGAATAGTCTGTAGTATTTATGGTGCAATTTTCATAATCAAATATCAAATATTGTGCTCTTGGAACACTTTACAAGTACACTCTCCTGGAAGGGACAAAAATCAGTAAGGTGTGGGGAAGTTACCATAACTTCCACTTGGAACATCCAATTTTGATCAAACCTATGGCATTATAGAGAATACGTATCAGAGAACTATAGAACGAAATTTTTAGACCCAGAAGGGATGGAATTTTGGAGATACAACAGAAGAAAGATCGTCTAGTAGAACCACCTCAAAATCAAGTTTTAAAAGTGATACTTGGCCAACACGCAACCAAAAAAGGGAAATTATACACCAAATAATCCTTTAAACAGTCCTACTTGGACTCTTGGTGAAGGTGAAGAAATGCGCATGGACATAAATGATTTACAAAAGAAGAAAGTAACAAAAGATGAACTATAAGGGATGATGGATTTAGCTGAAGCTAAGTTGGAGGCAATAATGGATACTAAGATGAATGGTTTAAAAAGGGATATCATGGAAGGATTGAAAATTTTCCTAATAAAGGGGCCACCTAAAAGTGAAAATGTATCCCATGAAATTCATGATGCAGACACAAGGAAGATGAATAAAGACTGGAGAAACTCCAACTTTGGGTTAAAGACCAACATCTTTCCTAAGATCGATATGAGGAAGTTTGATGGCAAGCATCCAATCACATGGATACTTCAGATGGAGTATTTATTTGATCTACATGATGTGCCACACACACAAAAGGTATGAATTGCCTCTTTATATTTAGAACCCAAACAATTTTTGTGGTATCGATGCCTTTGTTCTCGCAAATTACTTGTCACTTGGAAAATTTTCATGGAAGAAAACATAGCACACTATGAGGATAAAAGGAGAAATACCTTCTTTATCCAATTGATAAATATCAAGCAAAAGGGTTTATTTGTGGAGCACATTGAGAACTTCCAAAGATTGAATATAACGGGAACGAATATTCTTTATGAGCACCTGATTGATGTATTCATAGGAACTTTAAAGGATAACATTCAACATGAGGTTCGCCTTTGGGAACCCAAATCCTTGGAGAATGTGTTCAGGGTGGCAAGAAATGTTGAAAGAAAAAATATGGCTATGGCTACTAAAAGGACCACTCCTAACATCTATCGAGAGAATAATCTTCCTTCTTCTAAAACACCTCAACCTACAAGGTTGACACCTCAACAATTGGAGGAAAAAAAATAAAAAGGTTTATGCTTTAATTGTGATAGAAAGTACATTAAGGAACATAAGTGTGGTGAGAAGAAATTATTCTACATAGATTGTGAAGAGGAAGAAGAACAAGAACCATCTCAAGATGAAAACGTAGAAGAGGTTTCTTCTAAAGAGTTGACTCCCACGATATCATGTAATGCATTGGCTGGAATTAGTACTCCTCAAACCCTCAAGATCAAAAGATATATCAAAAAGGAAAAGGTAATAGTCCTAATTGATTCTAGTAGTGATCATAATTTCATTCATTATAAATTAGCCAAATCTCTCAATTGCTTTATATATCCAGTGCCAGAGTTTCAAGTAATGATTGCAAATGGAGGAACTATCAATTGCTCAGGAAAATTCCATAAGATCAATCTTACTATGGGGGAATATGTAATGAATAGTCCAATGATAGCTATACCCATGGGTGGTGTTGATGTCATACTAGGAGTCCAATGGTTACAATAATTGGGAATGGTGGATTTTAATTTTCAAGAACTTTTCATGAAATTTTCATTGGAAGGAAAGGAAATTGAGTTAAGGGATATCACATGGAAACCCAGTAAGGTGATAATCTCTAACCAAATGAAAAAATTATTGAAAAAGGGGCATCAGGGTGTAATTGTACAACTATGCTCACTAGATGTTCAAACATCTAAGCCATCTATTCCCCTGTATCTCCAAGGGATCGTTGATAAGAATTCCAAAGTATTTGAAGATATTCTCATAGGTCTTCCACCCACTCGAAATCATGATCATGATATTCACCTAATTCTTGGGAGTGTTCATCCTAACATCAGGCCTTACAAATACCCTTATGCCCAGAAGAGTGAAATTGAGTGTATGGTTGAAGAAATTTTATAGGCTGGCATTATTAGACCTCGCCAAAGTTCTTACTCTGCACCGGTGGTAATGGTACTCAAGAAAGAGGGCTCATGGCATATGTGTCCAAATTATAGAGATCTCAAAAAGATCACTATTAAAGATAAGTTTCCCATTCTCGTCATTGATGAATTGTTAGATGAACTACACCGAGCAATCTAGTTCACAAAGTTGGATCTTCGTTCAGTGTATCATCATATTAGAATGAAGGAAGAAGATATCCCAAAAACGACATTCCGAACTCATGAAGGCCATTATGATATTTTGGTCCTGCCTTTTGGCCTTACGAATGCACCTTCCACATTCCAAGGGTTGATGAATTCCATTTTAAATCCCTTCCTTCGAAAATGTGTGTTAGTATTTTTTGATGATATACTAATATATAGCAAGTCTTGGGAGGATCATGCTCGACATGTTGACAAGGTGCTACAACTACTAAAGGAGAAACAATTATATGCCAAACCATCCAAATGTTTCTTTGGGGTGAACAAGGTAGAGTATTTGGGTCATATTATATCTCATGAAGGTTTCAAGGTAGACTCTAACAATATTAAGGCCATGATGGACTGGATGATTCCAAAAACATTGAAGAATCTTAGAGAATTTTTGGGTTTGACATGTTACTACCGCAAGTTTGTTCGGAACTATGGAAGAATAGAAACACATTTAACGACATTAACTAAGAAGGATGCACTTTCATGGACTCCATAGGCAACTCAAGCTTTTCAACAACTTACACAGGCGATGTGCAAAGCTCTTATCTTGACCACACCAGACTTCACAAAAACCTTTATTGTGGAATGCAATTCCTCAGAAAAATGGCATTGGTGTTGTTCTAATGCAAGAAGGAAGGCCACTTGCTTTTTAAAGTTGGACACTCAAGGGAAAGGACTTACACAAACCCATTTATGAGAATAAAATGATGGAAATAATACATGCATTGAAGAAATGGTGCCCTTACCTAATAGGTAGGCACTTCAAGGTCAAAACATATCATGATAGTCTTAAATACTTCTTGGAATAAAGACTATCTTCAGAAGAACAAAAAAAATGGGTGACCAAGATGTTGGCTTATGATTTTGAAATCATCTACAAAAAAGGGAAGAAAAATGTTGTGGTAGATTCACTCTTAAGAAAGGATGAAGATCTTGATTCCTTTCTCTATGCTATCTTGATCATCCAACCTGATTGGATAATAGAAGCGAGGGATGAATGGAAGAATGATGAAAATGTGTGGACTCTCATTTAAAGGTTGCAGTAGGATTCCAGTGCATCAGATACATTTACATGGAAAAATGATTCACTATGGTACAAATATTGCTTATATTTATGTAAGAAATCCCAACTCAAAAAAAAGGTTCTCTTGGAATTGCACACCTCTCCGGTAGGATGGAAGTCGGGATTTTTTAAAACCTACCATAAGGTCAAGAAGCAATTTTTTGGGGATGGCCTTAAAACTAATTTTGAACGGTTTGTGCCGGAATGTTTGGTTTTCCAACGAAATAAGGTGGAAAAAATTAAGAACCCGGGTATTTTACAACCATTGTTCATCCCAAGTTAGTGTTGGGAGGAGGTTTCCATGGATTTCATCATAGGTTTATTAAATTCTTAAGGAAAGAGTGTCATCATGGTGATAATTGATAAACTGACCAAGTACACACACTTTTGTGCACTCTCTCGTCCTTTCAAAGCCGGTACAGTTTCCATCGCATTCATGGAGATAGTTCAAAAGCTACTTGGAATCCCAAAGATTATTATAAGTGACAGATATCCCATCTTCACTGGACATTTTTGCACAAAATTATTTTCTTATTTGGGTACTCAATTGGCTCATAGCTCATCTTATCATCATCAATCTGATGGACAAACCTAGATAATGAACAAATGTCTAGAAGGCTACTTTCTTTGATTTGTCTCTATTAAACAAACATAATGGTTCAAGTGGTTACCCTTGGAAGAATGGTGGTATAACACTTCCTTTCATACTCCAACAAAAATGACACCATTTATGGCACTCTATGGATATCACCCACCTTCCATCACTTCTTCTCTAAAATAAAAATCTAAGGTTAAAGCAGTGGAAGATCACATCAAGCATCAACAACAAGTTCTCCAACTCTTAAAGGACAACCTGACCATAGCATAGAATCGCATGAAACAATAAGAAAATCAACATCTTAGTGAAAGAATTTTTGAAGTAGAGGATTGGGTATTTTTAAGACTAAAACCATACAAAAAGATGTCCCTCAAGAAAGCTAATAAGGATAATAAATTATCACCAAAGTAATATGGCCCTTCTAAGTGTTAGCACTGAGAGTAACCCTCCGACTACAAGAGGATAAGCCCAATACCCATCAAAATATTTGTGGATTAAAAGGGTGTGAGTGGGTGAGTCAGGGAGGCTTTAAGGAAAGGGAAGACAACGGAGATCACTACAGATCAGTGATGGGCCATTGGGATATGGATTCATAAATAGTATGCTCAATGAAGACATTTAAGCTCCCTATCAAACAAAGGATTTAAATGGTGGTGGGAAGGAGAAACGCAGAAAGTGTCTGAATGATAAACCATAAAAAAATGGGCAATATGAAAGCAAATCATTTACCGCCTTAGGAATCCATAAATCAGGGGGTTTACAATGATCCAGATAAGAATAAAAGCATAGGACGTCTGTTGAACCATGAAATATGGGCATGATGGCAACAGATCCTCCATCGCATCAGGAATCCATAAATCAGAGAGATTACATTTAGACAGGAATGGGAAACAGAAATGTTTGTTGAACCATGAAAGATGGGCATGATGAAAATAGATCCTCCATCACCTCAGGAATCCATAAATCATAGAGATTACATCCAGACAAGAAAGAGAAACAAAAAATGAAAACTAAGAAGATGGTATGATATAACAACTTAAAGGAATCTTCATTAACATAACAATTTACAATCTATGCCCTCGGGCTTACAACAAAAATACATTCATAACAACTCTCAAATATTTCCCCCGGTCTGGGCCAAAACTAGCCCCCTTTACAAAATCTAAATTGATCTCTTTTATACTCAGATCAATGCCCGACTCTCAGGAGTGTGATCTAATCACCACATGCAAAGCTTTGCTTGGAGCAGTGTTCTGTCAGACTATACATGTATCCCTATGTCAGACCTGAGCTCATATCGGCATGGGTCTGGAGGAAAATCTATCCATAGGGGTACCACAGGTTGATAGTTCAGTCCCCACCATCGGGCCTTCCATGCCTTCCATTTATGGAGTGAGCCAAGGTTTCAACCACCATCTCGTCTTTGAGTCACTGCCTTTTCGTCGGATTGCGACGTGGCTTAATGCTCAAGGGGAGGCCATGTGATGCTCTTGGATAGGATGTTGTATGAGCACGTGATTGCAGGGCCGCTCAAAGGTGGTTTGTATTTAGACCTCTTTTGGGCCCGCAATCCATCTCCCTTCGCCACGTATCACTTTTGAATTACCATGGTTTCAATTGCGGGACCGCTCAAGAAAATTATCGCCCAAGCATGTTGTGTTCCCTCAATGGACTGTGGTCATCGATATCATGATATTGGATGAGGCTTCATAATCAGTGGCTCAAATATGCCCCCTCCAAATCAATGGATCAGATCTTCCCATTTTGAATCAACGGCTGAGACCTGCTTCGCAATTCGGTCTTCCAACTTTTCAAACCTCAAAACTCCTCTGCCTTCTGCCGATTTTACCCGGAGCTAAAGATATGATGACGTGTGGCCCCTTGAGATCAATGAATCAGATCCATTTTGGGCCTTCGGCCACTTCGGTAGCTTTGACAAATTTGGCACTTCATCGGCTTCGGCTCTTCGGGACTTAGGGCTTCGGCCCTTCGAGATTTCTAATCACTTCTCATTTCAAATATTCTGAATCTCATTTCCCCGAAGGCTTGGATCAGCTGTCACCTGTCCCCTTTAAGATCAATGGTTCATATTCACTTCAGGGCCTTTTTCTCTGGCACTATACCTCATGCAAGTTTTCACTCCCAAATGCCCATGAACCGTTGATCTAGATTGTTCCTAGAATCTTCGTCAAGATTAAAACTGCCTTCTGCTTATGCTTCAATCCTAAAACAGAATTCTAAGAAAGTTGCGCTTGTGTTCATGGTTGTGGCCTATGTAAGAAAAGACTTGGGTGATTGGTGGAGAGCTCGGGAAAACAAAAGGACCAATGACAGAGGCAAAGGAGATGAGTGCTCAAACAGAAAGGGGCAAACAAAAAAATGACTTTGCCGAATGAAAGGGAAAAATTAAAAGACATGGCCTACGAAAGAGAGAAAAATAGGGCAAGGACATAGACTCGGGTATATTTGACGCACACCTACAGCCCTTGACAACTTCATGTGATAACATTTGGCTCCATAGGGGATGGCATGCTCCCTGCGAGCTGCCAAGAACGTGCAGTTGCAATGCCTTATCCATTGGGTTATGGAGTCTATCTCAAAAAGTCCGTTGAAGAAAACAGGGAAATATGTACACTACTCTACTTAAAACTGAAAAACAACACATGGGCTCCAGAAGGAGCTTATTTATGTACAATCCTAGGCTAACCGATTTTTACAAAGTGTTAGGTGAAAGAAAAATTCCACCATAGCCACCCAGACTATCTGGTAATATAATTCTTCTCTTCACTGCAAATGATTCACAAAAGGTAAAGCAAGTATGATGGCATAAAGAAAATATGTCTTGGAATGCTGACAATACCCCCAAATGATGACAAAATGAATAATTTTGCAAGCTCCAATGCTTGTGGAAAACACAACTCCAAATACAACCCTACAGGGTCACTAAATTTATAATCAAGAAAGCTCCACTGGTAAGAATTTACCTCCTATACTTCTTTGTTGCTCACCTATTGTTCGATGTTCTCAGAGTGTACAAGTGGGTGGAGGACTGATGCGGGTTGGCTAATCCCAGGTGATATTTTATCACTTATAGGTTATGGACAAGAGATAAATTGTACATTTATCTCCTCCTTTTCTCCTTCATGGCTCTCCCAAGGATCATATTCATAATCATCGTAAACAGGAACTATGGAAAATCTTTGCTCTTCATCATCTTCACTGGGATATTCATCAAAACTTGGTTGTTCCTGGTCAGTATTTGAAACAATTTCTTTATCATAAGTAGGACTGCCAAAAACATCAGTTTCCAGGACAAGAATATCCTCTGCATTTGCTTTATAAGAGAAACAAACAAACTCTACCTTCGACTCTGAAAAACTAGGAAAAAACATAGAGGAATCTTCCCTAGCTTTTGCTACTAGTTTTTCATCTATCTCAACTTCACAGTCAGGAGAAACATCCAATGCATAATACACTTGCTCTTCGACATTGGAATATTTAGAAGAGACATGTTGATCTTTATGAACGCTTAAAACAACAGACACGCCTAATATGATGCCATATGTTTCTATATTATTTCTTTCATAATGAATATCATTCAACACCTCATGATCTTCATGGCAAATTCTTTCTTCCACAACAACAGCTTCATCACAAAACTGATCTTTGTGACAGGCAGAATCTTTATAAAGTAAAGAAAACTCATCACAACAGTTTTCATAAAGATACTCAGCTGAAAAATAATCCTTACAAAACGAATTGAAAGCTGCATGAAAATATGTCAAAGAGATGACACTTGCAATGGGAATAAATCGACACCAATCATGAGTAATCCTGCTTAATGAATGCTTGAAAAGCTTAATTAAACATCTTCATGCATGATATGAAGCCGATGAATAAATTCATGAAAGTCCAGCAAATGTTCAATTGGTACTTCCCACTCTTCCCCTTGAAATTTAGGAAGGCTTCTCTCCCATTCATCTTTATCATGCAGTGGATTAGGGAAACCAACTATTTTCAAAAAATCACAGAAAGAATACCTCTGAGCTAAGATCTTTTCCATTTCAAACCAATGGATTCGCCATTAGATTTTCAAAAAGTGGAGTCGCCATGGTGAAAGATAAGAAGTCAAAATAATGTGTCTAGCCTCAATTCACCATCTAAAATTGAATCTATTCGTTGTCATTCTCCCAGGGAAGATATCTTCATTTTCATCCGCAGCAACGGCGCCATGAATGTTCGAACTGAGAGACACCCTCCGACTGGAAGAGGATAAACACAGTACCCATCAAAATATTTTTAGATTAAAAGGATGTGAGTGGGTGAGTCAGCGATACTTTAAGGAAAAGAAAGACAGTGAAGATCACTGCAAATTAGTGATGGGCCATTAGGCTATGGAGTCATAAACAGTCTGCTCAATGAAGGAATTTAATCTCCCTATCAGAAAAAGGATTTAAGTGGTGGTGGGAAGGAGAAAGGCATAAAGTGTTTAAATGAGAAACCATAAAAAATGGGAAAGATGACAGTAGATCCTCTACCACCTCAGGAATCTAGAAATGATGGGGTTTACAATCATCTAGACAAGAAGAAAAACATAGGACATATGCTAAACCATGAAATATGGGCATGACGGCAACAGATCCTCCATCGCCTTAGGAATCCATAAATCAGAGAGATTACATTCAGACAGGAATGGGAAACAAAAACATCTTCTGAACCATGAAAGATGGGCATGACGGAAACAGATCCTCCATCGCCTTAGGAATCCATAAATCAGAGAGATTACATCCAGATAGGAAAGAGAAATAGAAAATGAAAACTAAGAAGATGGTCTGATATAACAACTTAAAGGAATCTTCATTAACATAACAATTTAAAATCCAGGCCCTCGGGCTTACAACAAAAATATAGTCATAACAGCTCTCAAATATTTCCCCCGGTTTGGGCCAAAACTACCCCCATTTACAAAATCTAAATTGATCTCTTTTATACTCATATCAGTGCCTGACTCTCAAGAGTGTGATATGATCACCACATTCAAAGATTTGCTTGGAGTAGTCTTTTGTCAGACTATTCATATATCCCTCTGTCAGAAGAGAGATTAGATCAGCATGGGTCTGCAGGAAAATTTGTCCACAGGGGTACTATGGTTTGATGGTTCAGTCCCCATGGTCAAGCCTTCCATGCCTTCCATTTATGGAGTGAGCCAAGGCTTCAACCACCAGCTCTTCTTTCATTCACTGCCTTTTTGTGGGATTGTGACGCAGATTAATTCTCAGTGGGAAGCCACGTGTTGCTCTTGGATAGGATGTTATATGAGCATGTGATTGTGGGGTCACTCAAAGGTGTTTTAGATTTAGACCACTTTTGGGCTCGCAATCCATCTCCCTTCACCACGTATCACTTTTGACTTACCATGGTTTCAATTGCAGGACCGCTCAAGAAAATTATCGCCCAAGCATGTCGTGTTCCTGAAATGGACTATGGTCGTCGATATCATGATCTTGGATGAGGCTTCATGATCAACGACTCAAATATTCCCCCTCCAAATCAATGGATCAGATCTTCCCTTTTTGAATCGACGGTTGAGACCTGCTTCGTG
>SNQJ01S0000928.1:21493-33748 GCA_010110895.2 Picea sitchensis
AATGGACTATGGTCGTCGATATCATGATCTTGGATGAGGCTTCATGATCAACGACTCAAATATTCCCCCTCCAAATCAATGGATCAGATCTTCCCTTTTTGAATCGACGGTTGAGACCTGCTTCGTGATTCGGGCTTCAGAATTTGCAAAGATCAAACCTCCTCTTCCTTATACCTCTTTTACCTGGAGCTAAATATATGATGATACATGGCCCCCTGAGATCAATGGCTCAGATCCATTTCAGGCCTTTGGCCACTTCGGCAAATTTGGCGCTTTGGCTCTTCTAGAATTCAGGCTTCGACCCTTCGGGATTTTTAAGCACTTCTCATTTCAAATCTCCCGAAGCTCATTTCCCCTAAGTCTTGGATCGACTACCACCTGTCCCCTTTAATATCGATAGTTCATATTCACTTCAGGGCCTTTTCTCCCGCTCTATACTTCGCGCAAGTTTGCACTCTCGAATGCCCATGAGCCGTTGATCTGGACTGTTCCTGGAATCTTCGTCGCTGAAAGATTAAAACTCCCTTTTGCTTATGCTTCAATCCCAAAATAGACTGTTAAGAAAGTTACGCTTGTGTTCATGGTTGCGGTCTATGTAAGAAAAGACTTAGGCGACTGGTGGATAGCTTGGGAAAACAGAAGGACCAATGACAGAGGCAAAGGAGATGAGTGCTCAAACAAAAAGGGGCAAATAAAAAAATGACTTTGTCGGCTAAAAGGGAAAAATTAAAAGACATGGCCTATGAAAGAGAGAAAAACAGAGCAAGGAAATAGACTCGGGTATATTCGACACACACCTACGGCCCTTAACAACTTCATGTGATAACAATAAGGTGTTGCAAAATATTGGTACTATGGCATACAAATTGGAGTTGTTTGCATCTTCGCAAGTAACCCAATTTTCCATATTTCATGCTTAAAGAAGGTTATAGGTGACAAGATACCAGTTCAAACTATATTTCCATACATGAAGAGGAAGGAAAAAGCATATTGGAGAATGAAGATATCACTGACACAAGAATTCGCCAGCTGAGGAATAGATCCATTTCAGAGTATCTCATTAAGTGGAGGAAACTACCTACTAAAGATTCCACTTGGGAAGATGAGTCTTTTATATAGAAGCATCCAAAATTATTCAAGTGTTGCAGACAACACTAGTCTGAAGGGGAGGGGCATGTTAAGCCCTAAAAAGTGGCACATTACCCCTTAATTGGGGCATATTACATTAGTATTTTTATTTTATTTATGTCGTCTTGGGTCCATTAGTTTCAATTGTACCTCCTAGTCTCCTATATATACCAAGGAGACCTTTTCATTTGGAATCATCTTGTATTTGTAAATTTATATGGTGTATAAGGAGGTTTCCCCCTCAAAGAGGCTTATTATCTTAAATTCTCTCTTTGTCAAGGCGTTGAGTACTTATTCTGAGGTTTTTCATGCTATTTTGATATTTGGTTCTTAACAATAACATGCATGAAAACTACAAAAAATGTATCAAGGTCCTTGATCCCTTTTGGATGGGCCTTACCCAAGAAGCATATGGAACCTAAAGAAAAATTTAATGGACTAAAAGCAAAACCATATTTATTTCATAAATATTAGTAATACATCAAGAGAAGGAATGCTCTGAGTTCTAAATAAGAGTCTTCACAAAGTCTCCATACAATGCTTCTCCAAAAAAATTCTATATCTCTCATCTTTAGACTAGAGGTATATATATAGCTAGAGAGTTTGACCTCCCTTCCCTTTATCAAAGAGAAGAATTAGTAAATGAAGGATATCATCCCTTTACACCTATAAATTTGACTATTGTTGATCAGAAGTTGTCATTAATGCACAAGGAGCTCTCTTGGAGGTAAGTAGGGACAATTTCCCTTGATCTTTGGCTGGAAGCTCCTTGAGGGAGACAAAATCCCTTTTTTCTAGGATGGTGATGCCCCTGACTCCTACAATTCGACCTAGTTGGTAGAATACACATCTTTTGACAAAAGAATTAGAGAAAAAAGGTACCTTATACACAAAAATTCACCTCAACATACATTCATTAAGCAACATGCAAAATACCCATGACTTACTATTAAAAATGGTCAAAATAAAATATTAAGTCATTTTATGGTTGAAAAATGTGCCAAAGATGAGCCTTTAGAATGGACAGGTTTACCACACTTTATCATTTGTAGACCAATGGACAAGTAGAAGGGACAAACAAAATCCTTGAGGCCATCATCACCAAGACTATTAGATTACACCTCAAGGACTGGGCCAACAAACTACCTGAATCTCTATTGGCCTATTGGGCGACATGAAGGACCACCACTAGATGCACCCAATATGACTTGGTGTATGGAAAGAGAGTACTATTATTGATTGAAATAGAGATCCGGGCACTTAGAATAGTTGTACAACTTGAAATGGACTTAACTGAAGCTCAGAAACAAAGACTCCTCCAAATCAATGAACTAGACGAACTTCGCCAGGCCACCTTGCACCACACAACATTAATACAGCATCAGAGATATTGGTGACATGAAAATTTCATTAAAAAGAAGAAATTCAAAGCTGGAGAATGGGCCTTTCTATTTGCTAGGTTCAAATATTTCATAGGGAAATTTTGCAATCGATGGCTTGGTCCTTATGAGATTGATATTGTATATGACTGGAGCAATCAAACTTCACACCGTTGACAATGAGAGAACTTCTATGATGGAAAATGGATACGAGCTTTGATTATATCATAAACATTTATCCAAGGAATCCTTTTTGAAGAGAATCACTAGTGGATGGACTGACAATGATATGGAGATTTTTAACAAAGGGGGAACCCCTGCTGAATGATTCTTTCCTATTTAAAATAAATAAAAATAAAAATAATACAACCATGTATGAAAACCCTTAGGGGCATGCCTGGGGGCATGTTTTGTAAAAATCAGCCTACATTGGTGCATGACATCGTAAAAATAAATAAAATAAGGGAACTTCATTGTTTTGTGATGGTTATCTCAAGATCCTTTTGATCAAGTTTTCTTAGTAAAGCCTTGTTTTTTTAATAAAGTTTTATTTTCAGGATATGAAAGGAAGAAGAATGTTGTTGTTGCAACTCTCGCTGTTGCAACTCCTGTTGTTGCAACTCTTATTTTTGCAATTCCTATTGTTCCAACTCTTGTTCCTATAAATCTTATCGTTTTGATTCCTATTGTTGCAACTTCCATTATTGAGATACCATGCCAAGCCAAAATCCTGACCCACATGTTGCAACTACTTTGAAGCCTCACTGCAACTCTGTCATTTCTGCAATCTTGAACATTTCCACAACTTTTCCCATTGTTGTGACTCTCCACAATGCCTCAACTTTTCCTGTTCTTGCGACTCTTTGCATCACTATAACTTCGCACATCATTTTTGCAACTCAATTTGTTGTTGCAACTTAGGATGTTGATGCAATTTGGAAGCACTACTTGTGCCACGCTAACAGTTGTTTCAAATCTTGATGAAAAACATGACATCTCGACAAAGGCATGTGCAATCACAACAAAGTATAGTAAGTTCGGAAGGCACGTCTCTTGAATTATGTAATGAGTAAACAATGAATTGAAATAATTGCAACCTAATAACATCACTAAAACACCATCACACACTCATGATTACCCAAACTGTAACATAATTTCCCCTTCTCACCACCATTCTCGTTCATACTTCAAATTCTCCACCCTCTGAAATGTTCATATGGATCTGGTGTAGTGGTGGCTTGATATTCTTCTGGAGTTACTTGAATAATGGCTTGAAATTTTCCAACGGGGAGTGGCCAAAACAGTGGGTGCTTTAAATAAGAACAGAAAGCTTCATACCTCTCTGAAATTTTTAAAGGATGAGTTTAGGAAGGAGAGATAGTTGGATGGGATGGACTACCCTATTCAGGAAGTAGACACCATGATTGCAGAACTAGCAGATGTGAATCACCCTACTACACCAACATTGGGCATCCACCCTATTGGCTCAGAGGCTAGACAACCCATTGAACCAACATAGGACATCCACCTTGCTACAACAGTAGAAGGAACTCTCCCTACTAAACCAATGGAAGGAACTCACCATGTTATCATAGAGGACATCCAACCTACTAAGCCAACATAGGACATCCACCCTCCTGCAACAATAGAGGGCACTCTCCCTATTGAACTAGTGGAATACACCCACCCTATTGTCATAGAGGATATCCATTCTATTGAACTACTAGTTGACACTATCCTTTCTAAACAAAAAAAAATCAGTCACTCTACTAAGATAGAAAAGGACACCCATCCCATTTCCATAGAATCCAATTGCCTTGTTGTCACATAAGAACCAACAGAGGCCAATTCACGGGATAGAGAAATAATGCAAGCACAAGAAAAGGACCATGGTGTTACACAAGAACTAGTAGGGGAAACTTCCATAGAAAACATTACTACAATCCTACAGGACTACCAAGAAGAGAAGGACCCTATTTTTACATAAGAACCAGCAGGGCCAACTTTAGGTGAAGGACTTGTTGCAATTTTGGAAAGCTATCAAGATGAGGAAGAATTCACTACTCCTAAGGAAGAGAACATAGATAACGACAACAACCACCTCCAAGGGAATATCTCCCTCTCAGACTCAATGTGACTTCTTTATTGCATGAGGACATGCAACGATTTCGAATGGGGGGAGATGATGGGTGCTCAAATTGACATCTTTTTAGCACCTGTCCAATACTTTTTGCACACCTTTTTCCCATTTCTATTTCCATATTAATACATGTTCCATTCACAACGGTACATTTTTTGTCAAGGTATAATACCTCATTCAATATGCTATTTCAATACTTAGTCATATGCATTTTGCAAGAGATTATCACATTTCGTGCTAAGAATACTTTATAGGAACAAAGTTGTACAAGTACCTTCCCAACATGAGAGATGCAATTTTTGTTCAAGTGTAGCTGCTACAACTCTATTCATTTCTGAAAATTTGGTTGTTGTTGCAAATCTGATCCAGGTGAATATCGGTGGCCACCCACCTTTTCCAATTGGCTCAAAACAACTTTCTGACAATTTTGGCAATTTACTATTTTTAGCAGTTTTAACATTTGGGGCCATTTTGATGGCCTAAATGAAGGTTTTTCGGGATTGAGATTCTAATGATATCTGAGGTAATAATTGAGCCCCCAAAATGAATATCCTCGATGATACATTTCCAATGGGCTATCATACACCTAAAACGGATATTGTATGCAAGAGTTACGACCCCGGAAAGTTGATGTACTAACTTACCCAAACAGGGCCCACATGACTTTTGGCGCTTCATCTCCTAGGGTTAGGTTTTTGGATGTCTATGGTTTTTGGCATTCCCATTTATTGTAAAAATTCCTTCAAAGCCTCATTTTAATCATCTTATGGAGAATGAGCGCAGTCGTCACATCTCTTCTTAGATATAAGCCACCACCAATCCAGCAAGCTTGTTTCCGCTGCATTTTATAGTCTCATCTTATTTCCTTATTGAATAGAAAACCAATTTACTGTATCTTTGTTATTTTGTGTTAAGAACCTGTTAATAATATGTATTCATTTCGTTCTGCTCATAAAATTCGAATCAAACTCCTGGTGTTGTAACTCTTAGTGTTGCAACTCTCTGTAATACCCTTACATCCCCTAGTTTGTAAATATAACTATAAATGGCCAAGAGACTATGGAAAACTAAATATGTGTGAATGTTTTATTTGATGAACCTTTGTATAAAAGGGTTAATTTATGATTTTTTGGTTATTAATAGAAATTGGATATGTGTTGCATAACTGTTGAAAGGGGGGAGTTTTCCAAGATAGACCATGAATTCTATGAGAGAGATGGTGAAGGAAACCAAGAATGGTTGAGATGAACCTCACCAAACCAGTACCTACTAGGTGTAATTTCTCAACAGTCATATGACCCAGAAATGAATTACCAGTTAGGTTGGTAGTTGGAAGGCCATCCTCAAGACTTAATGAGGAGATGGGGCATGGTACCCATCTGTAAGGCTTCCAGGCCTCAACATGAATTGGGGATTCGGAACCACGCAACCTTGATGAGGAAGGAAAGAAAGGAGGTAATTCAGGGGGGGGGAAATATAGATCTGAAAGGATAAGAGTAGAGAAAACCATCTCCAGGAGAGAAGAGAGCATGTTTTGTGACTCTAGAGTTGAGAGAAAAGATGAGAAGCGAGCTTGTTTTTTGCTGTAAAAATCCATGGGTAGGATTCTCGCTGCAAGATGATAAACGAAGTTGACGAGTGACTGAGGAAGTATAGTAGATGGATGATCAATGTCGATCATCGATCGCCAAGCATCAAAACTTTCAACTTCGATCGTCGAACACCGAAGACATAGAATGTCGATCATTGATCGTCGAATGCTGAAGACGTAGAACGTCGATTGTCGAAGACGTAGAATGTCAATCATAGATCGTCGAACACTGAATACATAGAACATGAATCCCCGATTGTCAAACGCCAAAAAAGGGACGTTCAACATAAAACTTTGATCGTCGAATGTCCAAGGCCACATGGAGATAATTTAGGACTTCGAGGAGTAAGAAAAGGGGCGTTCAACACCGAAGACCCCAATTGATAATGCCCGGATAACTTCAGGAGGTTGTATATTGCAATCCAGGGATCGAATTTTGAGCCGAAAATAGTTGTTACAAAGATACATATGAGTAGAAGAGGATGAAGACCTCTGAGAGATGATTTGAGATGATTTGAACGAGAAAAAATTTTGATGTCCCGTCCCCAGAAAGGGTATTTGGGGGTCGAGTGTGTTACAAATTGGTATTAGAGCATGGCAACAACACTCGACCTTATTGGGCTCATGCACTATTCGCATGAAAATATTATTAGAGAACTTTATGGGGTAACACCCTACCTTACCCCCCTTCTATAAGAAACTTGTTTTAACCTCTACTGAAGAGAGGAACGGAACCTTATACTAATGATAGATGTTTTGGAGGTCTGCATTGTATTTTTCTAATGTTTCCAAATAAATAAGCTAACTTCACTCAAGAAGTCGGTGAAAAACATGAAAACTATGACATAAGGGATGGTGAGACACCATGAGTTGGGGGAGACCTCCCACAATAGAGAGGAAAAATCTGATGAAAGGAGGGCGGTGGAAACCCCTCCAGATCTGGTCTAAACTATAAGAAGCCTCGTGGAAGAATTACAGAGTTGTAAGGCTGGAAATGAAAGGATGATAAAGGAGCAGGAAAAACAAACTTAAATTAATGCATTCCTACTGCAAAGTCTATCAGATATACAAAGTAAATTGCAACATGGTCCAGCTACCATTCATGTGGATAGGAATCATACTAAGAAAATTCCAAATCCACCAGAGATACAAAACAATGGTCTGGAAAGTAGCCACACCAGGAGGAGAACCTCAAGGAAGGCCCAACATGGAGCCAAGAGACACTCATCGGAATGTTCCTATGAGGACACTGACAACTCCAAGGAATATTTTAGTGGAAAAAGTAGTTCACATTCTCAGACGAGAGGAAAGAAGAGGAAACATTCCAAGTGTCATGACCCTAAAGAGTTCAAGAAATCCAAACCTCCAACCTTCGATGGAGAGATTAAGAATGGGTAAGAAGCAGAAGTTTGGCTACTTGGCTTGAAGAAGTACTTCAGAGTCCATGACTACTCTGAAAACTTAAAGGCTCGGATAGCCATTTTCAACCTGAATGGGAAATCTTCCATTTGGTGGGAGGACCTTAGGAATGTGAAAGGAAACCATGAGAAGGACTTGTCATGGAAACAATTTGAGAAATACTTCAAGAAGAAGTATCTGTTAGAAAAGTACTTTGATGGGAAGACCAAGGAGTTCTATGAACTCAAGCTGGGACAACTCACCATAGATGAATATATCAACAAATTTTTCGAGCTAATGAGGTATGTGCCCTACATAAAGGATGAAAAAGTAAATATACAATGATTTATTAGTGGATTACCTTAGTCCTACCAAGACAGAATTGAGTTTTATGAGCCAAAGACTTTAGAAGATACTATTCCAAAGGCAAGGTATTGTTATGAGAAATTCAAGAATAAGACAGAACCCCGTGAAGACTGGAAGAAAAAAAACAATTTTGGATTCAAAAAGAAGGGTTTTAAATCCTCTAGATTTAAGAACCATGGGAAGAGATCTAGGATGAGCCTTCCTACCAGAAGTGTGTATCAACAAAATTTTCCATCCCATAGTGGAAATAAACCATTCAGAGCAGCTCCAAGTAAGACTGATAACACGAAGAGAGAACCCTTGAAATATTGTGGTTGTGGAGAGGAACATCTGTTGAGGGACTGTCCGCATAGGAAACAGAGCAATAAGAGGGTCTACAACTTCCAAGAGGTTACCACAATCAATGATGTGGCTAGGAGCATGCCACAAATTTATGTAGCCTTGGATAATATACAAGTTGACCACCAAGCTTCAATGGTGGAGATGGAAGGTACGATTTGCAACCATCATGTTTCCATTTTAATTGACCCTGGTTCTAATTTGAGTTATGTTTCCCCTCAAAATGTTGAGAAATGTAAATTGAAACAAGTTAAACACGTTAAATCATGGCTGGTACAACTAGTCGCTGGAACCAAAAGAAAAGTAACAGAGGTCATACCAACATGACAATTCGTTATAAGTGGGTTTCCCACCCAAGCGAACCTAAACATACTTCCTTTAGGATCTTATGACCTATTGATTGGCATGGATTGGTTGGCTTCCCACAAAACCAAGTTGGAATGTTACAGTAAAACTTTGGAGTGTGAAAATGAAGAAGGAAGAAGGGTAACCCTACAAGGGATTCAAAAGCATGTCTCATTGAGACCAATATCAACCCTCCAAGTAAATAAGTATTGCAGAAAGGGATGTCCCTTGTATGTAATACAAGTACTAAACTCTATTGAGAATGAAAAACCTAGATTAGAGGACCATCCCATATTAAGAGAATATAAAGATGTATTCCCAGAAGAGGTGCCAAGTATACCTTCAATAAGGGATATTTACTTTTCAATAGAACGTGTACCAGGAGCGATGCCAATGTCTAGAACACTCTATAGAATGAGTACACCAAAGCTAGTTGAGCTCAAACTATAGTTGAAGGAGTTGTGGGACAAAGGCTACATTCATCCTAGTGTGTCTCCATGGGGAGCACCAGCCTTGTTTGTGAAAAAGAAAGATGGCACACTCATACTGTGCATAGATTATAGACATCTCAATAATATGACCATCAATAATAAGTATCCCTTACCAAGGATCGATGACTTGTTTGACCAATTAAGGGGTGCTAAAATATTATCCAAGATTGACTTGAGGTCTGGATACCATCAGGTCCAAATTAAAGATGAAGACATCCACAAGACAGCCTTTAGGACAAGATATGGTCACTATGAATTTGTGGTGATGCCATTTGGGCTTACCAATGCACCAGCCACTTTTATGTGCTTAATGAATAACACATTCAGAAAGTTCTTGGATAGGTTTGTGTTGGTTTTGATTGATGATATACTAATCTATTCCAATAATAGGGAAGAACATGAAGAACATCTAAAGCTAGTACTCCAAGCACTAAGAGAACATCATCTCTATGCTAAGCTTAGTAAGTGTGAATTTTTCCAAAAACAAGTCCATTACTTAGGCCATGTTATTTCCAAGGAAGGAGTGGCAGTTGATCCTGACAAGATTAAAGCCATCATGGATTGGCCTACCCCAAAGGATGTGTCTGATATCATATTCTTTATGGGCCTAGCAGGATATTATAGGAGGTTCATAAATGGATTATCCAAGATTGGTTTCCCAATCACCTCCCTTCAGAAAAAGGGGGTTAAATTCATTTGGACATCAGGATGTAAAGAAATACTTCAAGAGATGAAATACCTTCTAACCAATGCACCTGTATTGAAGATTGTAGACTCAAACAAGGACTTCCTTGTGTGTATAGATGCCTACAAGGAAGAGCTTGGAGGATTCTTTATGCAAGAAGGATATGTGATTTGCTACGAATCCAGAAAATTGAATGAGCATGAAGTCAATTATGTGACCCATGATATGGAATTGGTTTCCATAGCGCATGCCTTAAAAATGTGGAGGAATTACCTCTTAGGTAGAATATTTGTACTTATGACAGACCATAGTAGGTTGAGGTATCTGTTTGACCAACTGAAACTCAATGTGAGACAAGCTAGTTGGATGGCTCTCCTTAGTGAGTTTGATTTTGAAATCAAACATATCAAAGGAAAGGAGAATAGGGTGGTGGGTGCCCTTAGTAGAAGTATGAAAGTGGTTCACTTGGAAATTGTAAGCGCCGGTGAATAATACATCATAGAGAGAGTCAAAAGTGCACAAGAAACAGATGCATTTTTCAATACCGTGGCATCATACATAAAGCAAGAGCCCACATGGCTGAAGTACGAAGGCTATCAGATGCTTAATTATAGCTTGTTGACTTACAAGGGCAGAATGTATATTCTGAATTATGACGACTTGAAGAGGTTCATAATGGATGAACTACACAAAATACCATATACCGGTCATCCTAGTTATTAGAAAATGATCACGACCACTAGGAAACTATTTTATTGGCCCGTACTGAAAAAGGACATAGCTGATTACTTAGCTAAGTGTCTAGAATGTTAGCAAGTCAAGGAAAAACATTGGAACCCTGCAGGGTTGTTGCAACCCCTACCAATTCACGAATGGAAATGGGAAACCATCTCCATGGACTTCATCACAGGATTACCAAGATCAACCAAACAGAACAATGCCATAATGGCAGTTGTGGAAAAACTAAGCAAGGTTGCTCACTTCATACCTGTCAAGTCAACTTCCAAGGCAATAGATATTGCCAACATCTTCATGAAAGAGATATTTAGACTACATGGCATGCCTAAGGAAATTATATCTGACAGAGATACAAAATTTACTTCAAAATTTTGGAAATCTATGTTTGTTGGTTTTGAAACAAAATTGCTCTTTAGTACAGCCTATCACCCTCAAACTGATGGGCGAGAAGAGAGGGTAAACAAAGTGTTAGAAGACATGTTGAGGATGCATGCAATGCATCAACCCAAGAAGTGGGAGGACTACCTACCACTGGTAGAATTTGCCTACAACAATGGTTATCAAGGGTTATTAAAAAAGATCCCTTTTGAAGCCCTCTATGGAATACAATGCAACATTCCAATCAACTAGAACAACCCAATAGACAGAATTACAATTGGGCCAGATATGCTAAAGGAAATGGAACAACAAGTAATTCAGATTAGACAAAATTTGAAGATAGCCTAGGATAGACAAAAGAGATATACAGACATGAAAAGGACTCCTAGAGAATTCAAAGCAGGGGATCATGTGTATCTCCGAGTTAGACCCAGGAAAATCTCTTGGAGGATGGGAGCTTGTGCCAAGTTGGCACCTCAGTATTGTGGACCCTTTGAATTTTTGGATAGAGTGGGACAAGTAGCCTATCGGATAGCACTTCCTCCCATAATGAAGGCACATATGTTTTCCATGTTTCTTTATTAAAGAAGTATGTACATGATTCTAATCATATTATTGACTAGTTTGTAATTCAAGTGGAATTCGAGGGAGAATTCCTGCCAGAACCTCAATGCATAATAGATAGGAAGGAAACCCCACTCAGGAACAGAACCATTGCACATGTCAAGGTGTAGTGGAAACACTTTTTCCTAGATGAGGCCACATGGGAAATGGAGGATGCCATGAAATAGGCATATCCATTTGTGTTTACTTCTGTACACACAGAGCACATCAGCAGATAAAACATCAAGGGCGATGTTCCTTTAAGGGGGAGGATATTTTAACACCCCTTTTCCCCCAGTTTGTAAATATAACTATAACTGGCCAAGAGACTATGGCAGACTAAATATGTGTGAATGTTTTATTTGATGAACCTTTGTATAAAAGGGTCAATGTATGAATTTTTTGTTATTAATAGAAATTGGATATGTGTTTCATAATTGCTGAAAGGGGGGAGTTTTCCATGATAGACCATGGATGCTATGAGAGAGATGGTAAGGGAAACCAAGAATGGTTGATATGAATTACCACTAAGGCTGGTACTTGGAAGGCCATCCTCACGAGTTAATGAGGAGATGGGGCAGGGTACCCATTTGTAAGGCTTCTGGGCCTAACCACAAATTGGGGATTCAAACCCATGCAACCTTGTTGAGGAAGGAAAGAAAGGAGGTAATTCG
>SNQJ01S0000928.1:33798-67601 GCA_010110895.2 Picea sitchensis
GGGGGGGGGGGGGACAGAGACATATTTGCAAGAAGAAGAGTAGAGAAAACCATCTCCAGGAGAGAAGAGAGCATGTTTTGCGACTATGGAGTTGAGAGAAAAGATGAGAAGCAAGCTCGTTTTTTGCTGTAAGAAGACATGGGTAGGATTCTCACTGCAAAATGGTAAACAAGGCTGATGAGTGACTGAGGAAGTGCTCGTGTAGACCTCCTTGCTTGGTGTAGAGGAATCAGGTTGCCAAGATCCTATGGGAGGAGGAGAGTAACCTCCATCCCTGACTGTCATTGAGAAAGGAGAAAGAATCTCTCTCAGAGCATCATGGTCTAGCTCAGGGGTGGTCAGCGGTAAATTCGGCAGGAATGGTTGTTCCTATGGTTGGGTGGAAACAGGCACCCCTTTCAGCAGTCACTTTGCATTTTCCATTTCTGATAAGTATTTTCATACTCTATGTAATATGTCGGATGTGATGATTGAATGTTTGTGTTTATGGTTAAGTCTTGCAGTGTTTGAATAGTTATTAGAAATGCTCATTTTTTCTTCTGTAAACTGTTATTTTTACATGGTCTTTGATTTATCTCAGTTTATCCACTAGAGAGTTATGGGATGTGAATCCGCAGGAGAGTCGGGGTAGGATTAACTGAAACGTCTAAGTCCTATCGACCTTTTTAGTTTACCTTAGTGTGAATTTCAAGTTCAACTCTGTGGGAGAAGGGAGTTTCCTTCAGACCTTATACCCATGTGGCTGAGGGAAAATACCCATGGCCCTTAATAAAGTCTCGATTAAGAGTTGAGTGTAGCCCAGAATCCAAATATGATCCCATATGACCTAGGGTTGGAAACCCCTTGCTAAGCCCGAAAGGAGTGAAGCTACTTTGGCTTCGGGACATCAGGACTTATGATTCCACAACCCTCGAAAACAGCCAAAGGCCGAAGTCGTGAATTGATAAGAGCTATAGATCTAGGGATCCAATGGAGATCTCTCTCAACTGTTAAATATGACTTAGGAAGGGTAGCGTTAAGTACTTCGATGAAGTTCCACTTCGGGAGAATATGAGTGGTATAGCACCAAAAATCCCGAATGTCGGAGTTACGAAGTTAATCTGGACTGTTGATAATAGAGGGACATGTGTCCACGGATCAACGGCTATCTGAAAGTTTGGGTATTCGGAAGTATCAATGTGAATATATAGGGACCTTGAATGTCAAACATTGACGTTCAACATAGAATGTTGAATGTCGAATTCATGAAGTGACATTGACCTTCAATCCTCGGATCCTTCAGGATCCCTCTCAGTCGTCGATCTAAGGACTCTGTTGAGAACCCCTCTCAACTTCCCAACCAATTGGGAACGCGTCGTGGAGGGACACATGGCCCCTACTTGTACCCTCTCAAAATTCTCCCGTTGGACTAGATTCGTTTGATGAGAGGCCACGTGGCAAGAGATTCTATAGTCCAAAGACTTGGTACTCCGGAGGAACTTGGCCAAGAGTCTTCAGAGTGTGAAAACCTCTTAAGTCACGAACGGAGAAGTGAATCTCAACCGTTGATAGGATGAGGACATGTGGCACTAGATTAGAGAGTTTGGAGACTTGGCTCTTCAGGGGATTCGCGATGTGAGGAGTTGTTAAGCTTTGAATCCTGGAGTCGCGAAGTAACCAGAGTCATGCATCTATGGATATATATGGATAGATCTTAATCGTGATATTTTAAAGAAGTGAGAAGTCTATATGTCGAGGGATGATGTGGCTCATTAACGTCATCCAGGGTGAAGTGGACCCACAACTAAGGTGTTACATGTCACCCGAATATGGACAATTCACAAACCCCTTATTCCTATTAGAGTATGACACATGTCACCCTTGGACCTCGCCACGTTTCAACCTCTGGTTCGTGCCCACCTAGCCAACGTGGTTGGTGATGTGATCGGGACTCCGAGAGTCCGGGACTTCAGGATTTCAGAATATTGGGGTGTAGTATAGTAGAGGGATGATCAACGTCGAACGTCGAAGATGTAGAACCTCTATCGTTGATCGTTGAACACTAAATACATAGAACATCGATTGCCAATTGTCTAATGTCGAACACCAAAGACGTAGAACGTCGATCACCAATCGTCGAACATCGAAGACGTAGAATGTCGATCATCGATTGTCGAATGTCGAACGCTAAAAAAGGAACGTTCAACATAAAACGTTGATTGTTGAATGGCCAAGGCCATGTGGAGAGAATTCATGACTTTGGGGAGTAAGAAAAGGGTCGTTCAGCGCCAAACGTCGAAGACCCCAATTGATAACACTTGGATAACTTTGGGAGGTCATATCTTGCAATCCAAGGATTATATTTTCAGCTGGTAATAGTTGTTATAAATATACGGATGAGTAGAAGAGGATGAAGACCTCTAAGAGATGATTTGAGATGATTTGAACGAGCAAAAATTTTGATGTCCCATCCCAATAAAGGGTATTTGGGGGTCGGGTCTGTTACACTCTCACTGTATATCGTTGTTGCAACTCCATGACATCTCATCATTCAACCACATCATTGTCACCAGGGATAAGCTAGTCAGCTAACAACCACTCAGAAACACGACAAGGGAAATTGGGTGCCAGTATGGAATGGACAACTTAACCACCACCTGTTGTGGTCGATTTTAGTCAGAACGCACTTGATTCTTCCCTCTTTTGGAAAATATGATGTAACAAGATGAGACAGCTTGATTCTCGTGGTTTTCTATCGATTTTAATAGCTCATTTAGGAAGTAGTCATTATGTATAAATATGCTTGTTCTCTCTGAGCTAGGGGACGAAATATATATAGCATAAATTTTTTAAGACAAAGATGTATTGATCCACCTATTTCTATTTAATAAAATTTATATTTCACTCCTACTTAATTGATGGTGTGTTAAGCCTTTAGCACCTACTACATTCTCATACTGGTACCTTGTCTAAAGAGGTAGGGTCCCCTCATCTCGGTACTATTTGTGGCTTTTATAGCTTGTAGAAGTAGTCATAGTTTCAATTCTATTTTCTTATTTATTTCCAACAATTCCTTCATTAACATCTCATTGTTCTCCATTATTGTATCTTTCTATTGCTAAATGTTAACTTTGTAGAACCGTGGTGATCTTTGATTGATAAGCATGTAGTTGTAGTTTCTCTTCCTTATTTATTTCTAGCAATTCCTCTATAAAACATTGTGTTACGACTCTGGTGTTTTCTCGTTGTTATAACTTTGTCTCCACCACTTTATGATGACATTTCGTAACCTTGTCTTTTTATTGGTTAAAGTGTAGTTCTATCATATTTCATTCATTTCCATTTATTTCCAAAAATTCCTCTATTTAACTTTGTTGTAGCATTAATATTACCTTGTTGCAATTATGATTTTCGTGGTTCATGTTGTTGCAACTCTTATTGCTACAAATATTTTTTTTGCAACACTCGTTCTTATATGTAACTCTCATTGTTGCAAATCCTATTGCTACAAATCTCATTGTTGCAACTCCCATTGTTGCAACTCCCATTGCTACAAATCTTGTTGTTGCAACTCTCATTGCTACAACTCTGCATCTAGCTTTCTAATTAAAAATTGTGTGGTTTGTCAATTGAGATAGCTTATTTTCCTTTCTTACAAGCATAGTGTGGTTTGATTCTTCTAGTTTGAGGTACATGAGCCATAACATAGCTATCACAATAATCAAGATCAATTTAATTCTTGGACAAGTCACCTTTACTTTCCTACAAGAGTGATTTACTTTTCCCCAAGTGTGATTTACTTTCCTGCAAGAGTGATTTACTTTTATGCAAGTGTGATTTACTTTCCTGCAAGTGTGTCATTTACTTTCCTGCAACATGTTCTTTCACTTTTGCAAGTGTGGATTTTTTGTAGTTTAATTTAGTTACTTGCTAAAGAATTTTTGTATCTTTCCTTGTGACTTTCACTCAAAAGTACTACAGTCTACAACTCATTGGAAATTACAGCATTATACTTGCATATACAGTGCATTATAGTTCGTAAATGAAATACAACCTCGGATTGATAATTAAATGCACAACTCTTCAGTTTCTTACTAATTAAATTAGCGATTAATTGAAAATTGCATCACTTAGGTTGAATACAATACTCTATTCAGGGATACCTACCTACTATGAGTGAAGTGATGATAATAGTATGAATGTAGGAACTAATCTAATAGTTATGAGTATGCCCAATATCTACCTCTTATCGTATGTTCCTTCACCCTCAAATACTAGTGGTATGTACTCTTTATACCACAAGTCAAGAGCATCAAGAGTGGGGTGTAATTAGAGTGGTTGCCACTATTATAGAGAGGAAGAATGCAACATATATAAGACTAACTAATATACCAAGAGTGTTAATGAATGATCATCTCAGAAGTTATGGGATAGGCTGAGATACTAAGCATGAATTAGAGGGTTGCAATATAATAAATAGAAAGTGAATGTGCATAATTAAATCAGTTGGAAATGAAATTCCATAAATTAAATGAACTTGCTAGATTAACAGCATTGAAATTGCTATAAAAATAGAATTAAATCATCTAAAAATGAAATGAAATCAATAAATTGAACCTACTCAAATGAATTTCATGAAACATTTACATGAAATTATGAACCACTTACAAAAATAACACATCTAAACATAATAGTGATAAATATATGCAGAAACTACTACATAAATTAAATATTACGGCAAGAAGGGTTCCTTATATAGCCTTGAGTGGGTCCTACTCAAGGTCTCTAGATGGACCCTGAAGAGAACCACTAGGTACTTAAAATATGGAAACATAACTTCCCCATGCAAGAAAGAACTTCATAACAACAAAGAGTACTTGAACAATCTGAATGTACTAGCTACAAGGAAAGTTATTGATTCCAAAATGAAAAGACTATCTAACTCCTTCTAGATCCTAATTGTTATTTATAAAAAAAGAATCATAAGTCATCCCTTCAATCGGTCTTGATTGAAAGGAACTTGTCTCTAGGATCCCTAGAATCAAGGATCCTTGTTTCAAGGATCAAATTCCCTCCTTAATTTGAATTCTATCAACTAGAAAATCGAATTAGGATCTTGTTGGTTGACTTTCATGAGTCATTAAATGCTTGGATCCTTTGGAGGTTGGAGAGGGAGCATGATTACCCTTCCATATCAAGTATAATTTAATGAAGTCCATCCTTAGGATTTGGCCTTATTGAGAAAATGATTAGAAAAACCTTAATAATTCATAAATTCATCAAAAACACAAATTAAACCAAGGCATATCACATAACTCAACATTCAATCATTTCACAATAGTCAATGCACAAAACCCAATATTTTTATTTTAATCACATTATTTCATAAACATAGTAGGCCTTAGTCCATAGGAATGGCTAATATTAGCTACAAAATGGGCTTCAAAGTTCCACTATTTGGAAGCCCATCAGTGGGGGGAGATGATGACCCAAATGGGAGTTGGTGAGGTAGGGTTCTGCCTCATATTCCAGTTTTTTGCATGGTGGTGAATGGTGACAGAGTATATTTCGGAGTTCTTGTGCATTGATATGGATTAATGAGGTGATCCAAAGATGGCCCTACCCCTTGAGGAGAATTTGGGGCCCATGGGTGAGTACATATTTTTTTATTTTTTTTTGGTACTAGTGTAGTTTTGACTTCTTCTAGTATTTTCTTTGATCATGCTATTATCCTTACCTAATAATGATGTGTGACATATTTTATGTGAAAATGTGGGGATAATAAGATGAGGGGTAGCTACTACAACTTCCCTTGTGGGTTAGGAGGTAGTAGGGTGGAAACAAGGTGGCCATGACAATGAGGTGGGACCCAGTGCATAATGACCTTGAATTGATCCACCACTAGAGGTCAAGAGGAAACTAAGAGTAGAGCTTTGGACACATGTCACCGATCTAAGGTGATGTCTTTTCCTACTAATGCAAGGTGTGCTTGAGCATGGATGGGCCAATTTCGGAGTGTATATGAGGTGAATAGATGGCCCAAGCTACCAAGGATAGATTCCAAGTCCAAAAACTAGCATTGTCATCAAAACCAATGTGATATGTTGGTGATAAAATCATCTATTATACAAGGAATGTAAACCATTGGGAATGAAAAAACTAAGGTTTCTCAAAATAAAAACTAAAAACTATGAGTAATTGCAGAATGATATGTACATATGAGTGAATATTTAGTGGGTTCTTGATTAGGTGTATAACTTATTCAAGTACAACCCATTTATGAAGTCTTTGAAGTGGTCACCCTTGAGAAAAGAAAGTTTGTATTTTCTCCTAGTTAAATAGTTCTTGATGATAAAAGGGCCTTGCCAAAGTGTTACAATATTTTAAGGATCTAACAAGTCTTTGGTGACATTGTAAGCAAGGACTAGATCGCCCTCACAAAATTTATGAGGGCGGAGCTGCCAATCATAATTGGCCTTGGAGAAATTTTTGGTAGATTCATTGTTTTATAATGTGAATTGATGATCCTCATCAGTGTGGTCCAAGGAAATTGGTTGCTTATCTAAAATTGTAGTGTCCAGATGGAGTTTGAAAACCATCCAAAGAGTTGGTATTTTAAATTAAATGGGAAAAATTTCTTCCACCTAATGGATGAGGTGGAAACGAGTGAATCCTATGGAATTTTTAATGGACATCTCATAGGCCCATAGTGTCAATAAAATCATGTCATGCTAGTTGTATTTTTTCTTGTTCACTATCTACTATAGCATGTGTTTTTTATTATTTTTATATCCTTTACATGGCCATTAGACTATGAATAGTAAGGGGATTTGAACTCATGCATAAATCCTAACAATGAAAACCATTCTTGGAAGACTTAATTCTTGAAATAATTACCACTATTCAAGACCACATGTTTCGAGAAATTGAAGTGAGTGATGAAATGCTTGAAGATCAACGGCCTATATATCATGTTATTATATGTTGGCATCACTTCGACTCATTTGGTAAAGTAGTCGATGACCATAGTGATATACTTGTGGCCCTTGCTAGATGGAGGATCCCATGTCATAAATTTGATCCCCCTTTGCAGAAGGTGTTAGCTATAATAATAGGGTGTAGAGGTGTTGGTGGAGCTCTTGTTTTGCAAGTAAATATTTGGAACTTTGACACCAATTAACTGTGTGAATATATTCATGGAACAGAGAGAGAGAAATAAAAATAACCAGCATGGATGATTTTTTGGGTTGTGGAAATTCCTTATAAATGTCTATCATGTGCATTTCTATGACAGTTGTTTAAGAATCACTTTTCTTCCTCGAGGGTGAGGCATCGATTTAACACCATATCCACTCCTTGACAATAAAACAAAACACATCTCGTGTGAGGATATATTGAGGAGATTGTTAGTGGATGTGTCATTTATCATTGTGTGAAATATGTTGGCCAAATTTATATGTGTGGAGGTAAGTCAAAATGTCACCAAACCAAGTGTTATAGCTCTATTTGGTATCAAAGGCCAAGAAAGATGTAATAGGAAAAAGTACACTATTAGGATAAGATGAATTTTCTCAAAAAAGATTATTTATGTAAAATAACATGAAGGCCATTCTTTTTACTAATAAAAGAGTGGTCATCCATGTCTTTCACATGTATTAGATGTTGTCAGTTGCAGTTTTCCGATTTAAAACTCACGGTTTCCCTTAAAATCTATGGAAATATAAATTCACGAGGAAAGATAAAAACCCATGAGTTGACAAAATCCAAAATATCATGTGGAAGTTGTGCAGGGATGAAATGTGCACTACATGCATTCCATGCAGCCATTGATATGGATTATTTTCAGCACGAAATGAGAGCGGAGATATAATAAAGACATGTATAGAGATATATCAGATATTCAATAATATAACAGAATCAGATATATAGCCATAAACATATATATACAGTAATACACAATTTATATTAATGAGTGAAATGTACAAAACTATAGAAATACAGAGTGAAAGATTCACTAGAATGGTGGCAACTTATCTCTGAGAAGAGATGGACAGAGATGCTCATTCGCAAGAAGATGATTAAAATGAGACTATGAAGGAATTTTTACAATAAACA
This sequence comes from Picea sitchensis, assembly GCA_010110895.2. Taxonomy (NCBI): domain Eukaryota; kingdom Viridiplantae; phylum Streptophyta; class Pinopsida; order Pinales; family Pinaceae; genus Picea; species Picea sitchensis. Next base: position 41,893 of record SNQJ01S0000928.1, read on the forward strand.
TGAACTCCAAAACCATATACATCCAAAAACCTAACCCTGGGAGATGAAGCGCCAAAATTCATGTGGGCCCCATTGGGGTAAGTTAGTACATCAACTTCTCGGGGTCGTAACTTTTGCATACGATCTCCATTTAGGGCACACGATAGCTCGTTGGAAAGGTATTGATGAGGATATTAATTCCATAGGATTGATAAGAGTCTTTTCCTATCATTGAGGTTCCCAATTGTGAAAAAACATCTTCTATGCCCTCAAAATGGCCCTGGAAGTTTAGGACCCAAAAAACTGCTAAAAATAGTAAATTGCCAAAAAATTGTTTTGAGATAGTTGGAATAGGTGGGTGGACAATGATATCCACCTGGATCAATCCTCCCTCCTTAGGAAGAAATGGCCTCCATTTCATTGATTTCCCGGGGGAGAGGGGAAAGCGTTTGTTGAATCTGAATCTTGGGTGAGTTGCTTGCCTTGTTGGAGAAGTCATGTTGCTTGCTTGTGCAAGGTTGTAGAGAACCTCATTTTGAAATGGTTGGACCTTTTTAACCAGTCTGGATACATTGGATGATTGTTTGCAGAATGAATCTTTACGCTTTTCTTTAATCTTTTCGACCTACTTTTGTTGGATAGAAGATTCTTGGACTGAGGCTGTAGTGATTGTAGTGTCCTTCTATTCACCTTTTGAAAAGATTGTGAAAAGGTTGAATATTTTAGTATGAGATATTACCTTGTGGAACTTTTTAGGTGTGACAGTAGTCAGAACTACCTATGGTATCCTATAGAGATGATCCCTCGGAGTAACAATGGCACTACGGAGTCAAGACTCATAAATAGCATGGCACTTCCACATATATGGCTAGCCCAGAAGAACATCACAGACATCCAGTGGGGAAAAATCGCATAATACCTCATCCTTGAATGGTTTGATGTCGTATGATAGGCGACACTGCTAGCTGACATAGATATCTCATCCCTCTCAAAGCCACTCAATGTTGTATGGTTGCAGGTGTGTATTTGTCGACAATTCCAATTGTTTGACGACCTCTGTTGAGATGAGGTTCTTCTGGCTTCCGCTATCAACAATAAAATGTAGCGGGGTCCCCTTCACCCACATATGTGAATGAAAAATGTGCTCCCCCTCTTCAGGATCTGTTGGTTCTTCTGGTTGAATTGTTGAGGTCATGACAGTAGCAGTGGGGTCTGCATCGATGATTTGTCTTCTCCCATTATTTTATGAATCAAATTCCGAATCAAGGTTCTGCTCCTTTTCTTTGATCTCGTCCACCAATGATTGTTTTTAGCAACATTCATCAGTGTTGTGACAGGGGATTTTGTAAAAATCATACCACTTTATAGTGTCCTTCTTTGTCTTTTTGTTACCCTTCTTTCCTTGGGGCTTGGACTGGTTTTATGGAGGCTAGTTGTTAGGGTTGTCTTTACCATACTTTGGTTGTTTCGTATTTGCAGACCTAAACTCCCATTTGTTCTAGTGCCTAAATTTTTGCTCGATTTTGACAGCATATCGATAGGCAGTTCCCCATGATGAGATGTCCAGAAAATCCATTTTGGTTTGGATGTACCTATGCAAAGCCCCGCAGTATTTTAGAACCAAATGTCACTCAGAGTATTTGATACCCAACTTGGTGCGCGGGATATGGAAAGTATTTTTGAAATTCGACACTTTTTGGCCCCTCTCTTACCGCAATGTGGTCCATCTCATGTACTAATCATCATAGTTACCAACAGTGTAATATTGTTCCTTGACTTCATCCACAAAAAAATCCCAAGTGGGCTCGACCCCATATATTCCAAACTCCTCTATGGAAATTTGATCCCAGTAAGTTTCCCACCAATGTTTGACATGGGGGAGAGCCTTAAGGAGTGTGAAGGTGATATTTTACCTATCGAAAAAACTGTGAACAAAGAAATAACCTTCAAGCAAATTTAACCATTTTTCTAGGGCATCTGCATTGATCTGACCTTCAAATACGAGAATATCAAAACTAACTTGTACCTTGAAAGGAGAGGTTCCTCCAAGGTGGTCACTTGATGAATATGTTCTTGTTTTTATCAGCAAGCATTAAAGGATGTGGGAAAAATTCTCCATCATTTTGTCCCTCTGTCACGTTAGAGATTTCTCAAGCAACAGATTAATAGAATATTATGCTCTATCATCTTTATTTTATTTCACCATGGAAGGTTTATTGGGAGTGAGAGAGAAATTTTTCTCAAGAGAGATAATATCGAGACCCAACTTGCTATACTCGGACCTTGTCGGGGACATGCACTGAAAAATGATCACAAGCARCCTACTATGATACCACTGATCTGGATTATTTTCATCACGAAATGAGAGTGCATATATAATAAAGAAATGTACAGAGATATATCATATATACAATAATATAACATAGATATATCAGAGATATAACCATAAACATAGAGATACAATAATACACAATATCTATTAGTGAGCGAAATATACAAAACCGTAGATATACAGAGTGAAAGACTCGCTAGAATGGTGGCATCTTTTGTCTGAGAAGAGATGTGACGGTTACGCTCATTCGCAAGAAGATAATTACAATGAGGCTCTAAAGGAATTTTTACAATAAACATGAATTCCAAAACCCTAGACATACAAAAACCTAAGCCTAGGAGATGAAGCGCCAAAAGTCATGTGGGCCTCATCGGGGTAAGTTAGTACATCAAATTCCCAGGGTCATAACTTTTTCATACGATCTTCGTTTAGGACGCATGACATCTCATTGGAAAGGAATTGATGAGGAGATTCATTTCATAGGATTAATCAGAGCCTTTTCTACTAAATGAGGTAATCGATCATGAAAAATCTTCGTTTAATCCCTCAAAATGGCCCTAGAAGTTTAGGACCCGAAAAACTACTAAAAATAGTAAATTGCCAAAAAAATGTTTTGAGCCAGTTGGAATAGTTGGGTGGAAACCAACATCCACCTAGATCAATCCTCCCTCCTTAGGAAGTAATGGTCTCCATTGCATTGATTTATCGGGGGAGAGGGGAAAGTGTTTGTTGAATCTGAATCTTTGTGAGTTGCTTGCCTTGTTGGAGAAGTCATGTTGCTTGGCTTGTGGAAGGTTGTCGAGAACCTGATGTTGGAAGGTTTGGACCTTTTTAACCAGTATGGATCCATGAGATGACTGTATGAAGAATGAATCTTTGCGCTTTGCTTCAAACTTTCAGACCTCCTTCTGTTGGATAGAAGGTGCTTGGACTGAGGCTGTAGTGGTTGCAGTGTCCTTTTGTTCACCTTTTGAATAGATTGTGAAGAGGTTGAATGTTGTAGTATGCTATATTACCTTGCAACACTGTTTAGGTGGGACAATAGTCGAAACTACCTCTGGTATCCTGTAGAGATGACCCCTCAGAGTAAAAATGACACTACGGGGTCGAGACTCATAAATAGCATGGCACTTCCACATATATGGTTGACCCAAAAGAACATCACAAACATCCAGTGGGGAAAAATCACATAATACCTTATCCTTGAAGGGGTTGATGTCATATGATAGGTGGCACTATTGGCTGACACATATATCTCGTCCCTAGAGAAGCTAACCAAGGTTGTATGGTTGTGGGTGTGGAGTTGTTGACAATCCCAATTGTTTGACGACCTCTGTTGAGATGAGGTTCTTCTGGCTTCCACTATCAACAATAAAATGCAATGGGGTCCCCTTCACCTGAATCTATTAATGAAAAAGGCGCTCCCCATCTTCAGAATCTATTGGTTCTTCTTTTTGAATTGTTGTGTTTGCGACAGTAGTAGTGGGGTCTACGTCGATGATCTGTCTTCTCCCATTATTTTCTGAAACAGATTCTGAATCAGGGTTCGGATCCTTTTCTTTGATATCGGCCACCAATGATTGTTTTGAGTGACATTCATCAGTGTTGTGCAAAGGGATTTTATGGAAATCGCACCACTTTCTAGTGTCATTCATCTTTCTTTTACCCTTCTTTTCATGTGGCTTGGATTGGTTTTCTGGAGGCTGGTTGTTAGGGCTATCTTTACCATAATTTGGTTGTTGCGGATTTGCAGACCCGAACTCTCATTTTTTCTGGTTCCTAAATTTATGCTCAATTTTGACATCATATCGATAGGTAGTTCCTACTGATGATATGTCCAGAAAAATCATTTCAATTTGGATGTACCTATGCAGAGCCCCGTGGTATTTCAAAACCGGATGTCACTCGAAGTCTTTGATACCCATCTTGGTTTGCAAGGTATGGAAAGTATTTGGAACTCCGACACTATTTGGCCCCTCTCTTTCCACAGTATGGTCCATCTCATGTATTAGTCGTCATAGTTACCAATAGGGTAATATTGTTCCTTGACTGCATCCACACAAAAAATCCAAAGTGGGCTCGACCCCATATATTCAAGAATCCTCTGTGGAAATTTTCTCCCAATAAGTTTCCCATCAATGTTTGACATGGGGGAGAGCCTTAAGGAGTTTGAAGGTGATATTTCCACTGTCAAAAAAATTGTGAACAGGGAAATAACCTTCTACCAGATTTAACCATTTTTCTAGGGTATCTGCATCGATCTGACCCTCAAATACAGGAATATCAAAATTAACTTGTACCTTGAAAGGAGAGGTGCCTCCAAATTGGCCACTTTATGAAGACGCGTATGTTTTTATCGACAGGCGTTCAAGGATGTGGGAAACATTCTCCATCATTTCGTCCCTCTGTCGCGTGAAAGCTTGCTCAAGCAACAGATTAATAGAATCTTTCCACTTTGTCGTCTTTCTTCTCTTCCTCCATGGAGGGTTTCTTGGGAGTTCGAGAGAGATTTTCCTCAATAGAGACAATCTCTAGACCCAACTTGCTATACTTGTACATCATCGGGGACATGCACTGAAAACCGATCAAGAGCAACCTGCTCTGATACCACTGATCCGGATTATTTTCGGCATGAAATGAGAGCGGAGATATAACAAAKAAATGTACAGAGATATATCATATATACAATAATATAACATAGATATATCAGAGATATAACCATAAACATAGAGATACAATAATACACAATATCTATTAGTGAGCGAAATATACAAAACCGTAGATATACAGAGTGAAAGACTCACTAGAATGGTGGCATCTTATCTCTAAGAAGAGATGTGATGGATACGCTCATTCACAAGAAGATGATTACAATGAGGCTCTAAAGAAATTTTTAAAATAAACATGAATGCCAAAACCATAGACATCCAAAAACCTAACCCTAGGAGATGAAGCGCCAAAAGTCATATGGGCCCCATTAGGGTAAGTTAAAACATCAACTTCCCAGGGTTGTAACTTTTGCATATGATCTCCATTTAAGGCGCACGATAGCTTGTTGGAAGGTCTTGACAAGGATATTCATTTCATAGGCTCAATCAAATCCCCTTCCAAACTTTGAGGTGCCCGATCGCAAAAAATCATCATTTAGGCCCTCAAAATGGCCCTAGAAGTTTAGGACCCAAAAAAAAATGCTAAAAATAGTAAATTGCCAAAAAAATGTTTTGAGCCAATTAGAATAGGTGGGTGGAAATTGATATCCACCTTAATCAATCCTCCCTCCTTATCAAGAAATTTTATTGATTGCATTGTGTTCCCGAGGGAGAGGGGAAAGAATTTGTTGAATCTAAATCTTGGTGAGTTGCTTTCCTTGTTGGAGAAGTCACGTTGCTTGGATTGTGGAAGGTTGTAAAGAACCTGATGTTGGAAGGGTTGGTCCTTTTTAACTAGTCTGGATACATTGGATGATTGTGTGCAGAATGAATTTGTGTGCTTTGCTTCAATATTTTTGACCTACTTTTGCTGGATAGAAGGTGCTTGGATTGAGGTTGTAGTGATTGCAATGTCCTTATGTTCACGTTTTGAACAGATTATGAAGAGGTTGAATATTGTAGTATGAGATATTACCTTGTGGCACTGTTTATGTGGGACAATATTTGGAAATACCTCTGGTATATTGTAGAGATGACCCCCCAGAGTAACAATGGCACTACGGGGACGAGACTCATAAATAGCATGGCGGTTCCACCTATATGGTTGGACCAAAATAAAATCACAGAAAAACAGTGGGGAAAAATCACATAATACCTCATCCTTTAAGGGATTGATGTCATGTGGCAGGCATCACTGTTGGTTGACATGGATATCTCGTCCCTAGCGAAGCCACCCAATGTTGTATGGTTGCAGGTGTGGAGTTGTCGATAATCCCAACTGTTTGACGACCTCTTCTAAGATGAGGCTCTTTTGGCTTCCGCTATCAACAATAAAATGAAACGGGCTCCCCTTCACCCACATATGTGAATGAAAATGACACTCCCCCTCTTCAAGATATGTTGCTTCTTCTGGTTGAATTATTGCGGTCGTGATAGTAGCAGTGGGGTTTGCGTCGATGATCTGTCTTCTCCCATTATTTTTTGAATCATATTTTGAATTATGGTTCGGCTCTTTTTCTTTGATATTGACCACCAATGATTGTTTTGAGTGATATTTATCAGTGTTGTATCAGGGGATTTTGTGGAAATCGCACCACTTTCCAGTGTCCTTCTTCATATTTCTATTACCCTTCTTTTCTTTTGGCTTGGACTGGTTTTCTGGAGGTTGGTTGTTAGGTTCGTCTTTACCATACTTTGGTTGTTGTGGATTTGTAGACCTGAACTCCCATTTTTTCTGGTGCCTAAATTTTTGCTCGATTTTGATAGCATATCGATAGGCAGTTCCCAGTGATGAGATGTCCAGAAAATCCATTTCAGGTTGGATGCACCTATGCAGAGCCCCACAGTATTTCAAAACCTGATGTCGCTTAGAGTATTTGATACCCAGCTTGGTGTGCAAGATATGGAAAGTATTTGTGAACTTTGGCACTGTTTCGACCCTCTCTTACTATAGTGTGGTCCATCTCATGTACTAGTCATCATAGTTACCAACAGGGTAATATTGTTCCTTGACCGCATCCACACAAAAATCCCAAGTTGGCTCAGCCCCATATATTTCAAACTCCTTTGTGGAAATTTTCTCCCAGTAAGTTTCCCACCAATGTTTGACATGGAGAAGAGCCTTAAGGAGTGTGAAGGTGATCTTTCCCCTCTCAGAAAAATTGTGAACTGAGAAATAACCTTCTAGCATATTTAACCATTTTTCTAGGGAATCGGCATTGATTTGACCTTCAAATATGGGAATATCAAAATAAACTTGTACCTTGAAAGGAGAGGTGCCTCCAAATTGGCCACTTGATGAATACACACCTGATGTTATCGACAAGCGTTGAAGGATGTGGGAAAAATTCTCCATCATTTTTTCCCTCTGTCACATGAGAGTTTGCTCAAGAAACAGATTAATAGAATTGTATGCTCTGTAATATTTATTTTATTCCGCCATGGAGGGTTTCTTGGGTGTTCAAGAGAAATTTTCCTCAAGAGATACAATCTTCACACCCAACTTTCTATACTCGGACCTCATCGGGGACATGCACTGAAAAACAATCAAGAGCAGCCTGCTCTGATACCACTGATCTGGATTATTTTCGGCACGAAATGAGAGGGGAGATATAATAAATAAATGTACAGATATATATCAGATATCCAATAATATAACATAGATATATCAGAGATATAACCATAAACACATAGATATAGTAATACACAATTTTTATTAATGAGAGAAATGTACAAAACTGTAGAAATACAGAGTGAAAGACTCGCTAGAATGGTGGCAGCTTATCTCTAAGAAGAGATGTGACGGATACGCTCATTCACACTAAGATGATTACAATGAGGCTCTGAAGGCATTTTTATAATAAACATGAACGTCAAAAACCATAGACATCCAAAAACCTAACCCTAGGAGATGAAGCGCCAAAAGTTATGTGGATCCTGTTGGGGTAAGTTAGTACATCAATTTCTCAAGGTCATAACTTTTGCATATGATCTCCATTTAGGGTGCACGATAGCTTCTTGGAAAGGCCTTTATGAGGAGATGTATTTAATAGGGTCAACCCAAGCCCTGGGCTTCCATTGAGGTTCCTGATCACATAAATATGTCGTTTAGGCCTTGAAAATGGCCCCGAAAGTTTAGGACCCAAAAAACTTCTAAAATAGTAAATTGCCAAAAAATTGTTTTGAGCTAGTTGGCATAGGTGGGTGGACACTGATATCCACCTGGATCATTCATTTATATCCTTCTTAAGAACCTATAAGAGAACCAAATCTAAGGGAGAGGAGTCCATTAAAAGTGTTCTTATGCTCGAGATTTTGGTGAATATTCATGGTTATGTGTTTACCATTGTTGAGAGTTGATCATCAATTATCATAGTGTGATTAAAGCTTAGGTGAGATACCATTTGGCCATCCATTTGGTCATCTCACCATGATACAATTCCTAGATCATTCTAGTTGATTGAGGTAGACTTGTGACTAAGGAGTAGAAAGTTAGGTCTTGGAGCCAAGAGTACAACAAGGAATATCAAGGTATCATTCTTGTTGTAATTATCTTTAAATCAATATAGATATATCTTCCCCCCCCCAAAAGAAAAAAATATCTCTTATTTATTGATCTTTTAAGAATATTTAATAAGGTTTTGTGTTTCTCTAGTTTACTTGGGAAATTATATTAAGACTTTTAATATGCAATTTACTTTCTTTGTTTGATGAGGAATGAGGAAGGTGTTTCTTGTTGGTTGATTGTGTAGGTTATTTGGCGTAGCATTAGATTGAGAGTGAGATAAAGTGGAACTCATTTGATACTTTGGACAACCATCTAGAATATGGTTCTCTCTTTCTTCCCTTCTCATTTACTTTTAACATACATGTTAGACTTAGGAAAGAAAGATATGTTATTTATCCCTCTATCTATAATTAACCCTCACCCACCCAATGAGGGTTTGATTGCTTATCCTTTAGGTATTTTTCCCTATAATTTCAAGGGTCCTCTGATGAGATCAAGAAGAGGTGCTCATTAAATACGTTATCATTCATTGGTAGGTCTTTTGTGTTATATGGGAAATATATGATGAACTCGGTGAGAATGATTTCTTTCATACTATTGCGGGTAAAAAATTTGTAATCAAATTCTTGGAGGATTATGATCCATTAAGAAAAATTACCATTGATAATTTGTAAACTAAGAAGGTGTTGCATAGGATTGGAATCTGATATATCTTTAGTGCCATAAAGAAATATGTAATGGCACAATTTTTGGACTGAGTGAACTATGGTCGAGGCCAATTTCTCCTCATGATTGTAGTTGAGAGGTATTGATAGTTTCTTTCTCACATAGTAAATGACATGTTGACAACCATATTCCCCTTGTTGGACTAACACTCTGGTAGAAGATACAATCGAAGAAAACAAGTAAATGATGTAATCCTTATTAAAGTTCAGAGGACTAATTGATGGGGCATTTGAGAGAGTGTGTTTTAATGTTTCCAAAGATTTTTATGCATGGTAATCCCATTGGAAAGTGATGTCTTGGTGCAATAATATTAATAATTCATGGGCACAAGTTGTGTAATCAAGAATGAAGCATTGTAGAAAATTGGTCTTGTCCTGTAGACTTTGTAATTGGAACAAGGTCTTAGGGGGAATAATTTCACTAATGGCTTGGAATTTTAATGGGTTGATTGTGATTCCCTTCTAGGAGATGATGAAACTTAGTAAAAATCATATAGTGATGCAAAAAACACACTTGATGGGGTTCAAGTGAATATTGTATTTATGACATCATAAGAAAACAATGTAGAGGTCTTCTAGGTATTGTGGCCATTTTTTTAACCATGCAATGAGATCATCGAGCTAATCCAAAATGATATGAGCTAGATCATGAAAGATATAGGACATGGAATGCTAGAATGTAGCTCTAGAAGTTTTTAGACTAAAGGGCATTACATGGTAGGAAAAGGTTCCCCAAGGTGTGGTGAAAGTGGTTTTATACTGATCTGCATGGTAGATATGGATTTGGTTGTACCATAAGAACCCAGCCATAAGAGAGAGGAACTCATACCCTACACACGCATTGATGACTTGATCAATGAATTGGGTAGGGAATTTTTTTTTGAAACAATCTTGGTTTAGATCATGAAAATTAGTACAAGTGTGGATGGTGTCCTATTTTTGTTCATGGGGATTGGATTGGATACTCATCATGTGTATGTGATTAGATAGTTGAATGTATGAAGGGGCCTTTGTTTTTCCCAAATAGGGGAAGCATATATCCATGTGTCAATATGATGTTTGAAAATGGTCAGATCAAGTCCTAACATTTTAGAATATGACTAGGGGAAGACATCATGAAACTCGTGGAAGAGATATTTATATATGACCACCTCTTCGGTGGAAAAGATGGCTCCAAGGAGGATATTTTGTATTACATAAAGTTTCCCTAAGACATCCACTTTGATAGTGGGTGAAATAATGTCCATATTGTCTTATTCAAAGGTATTAGGGGTTGGGATTGGGTGTGTAAACTAATAAACATGTAAAAGGGGTATGAAATCTTTGTCCTCGACTGTGCATACACTTGGATAGGGGACATTTTTTAGTGCCTCTTGGGGAAGGAAGAAGGATCAATGATACATTACATACCATTGATAATAAAGCACTATCATAGTGGATAAATTTCCTAGACATAATGGAATATGTGAGTAGTAGAGGTAAGAGTATCTTGAGATATAAGGATTTGAATTGGTGATTTATGGATACCATGCATGTCACATGTGTGAGACATTCCATTGAGTGTTGAGGGGCCTATTGATGTACATACTATGAAAACAGAGCAAGACTCTATCCATGTGGAACTTGCATACCTATCCTAAAAAAATGGGAAAGTGTTTATACCTAAGGTTAATGAATGGTTTCTATGGGATATAGACCCTATTGAGGTGCAGATGTGATATATGGTAGCAAATTGACTAATGTTGGTTGCTCCTAGTCGGGGGAGGATCTCTTGCAAAGTCTATTTTGGTGAGGTAGTTGGTGTGTGAGGTGGTAAAAACCCCTAATATATTTCTAGTGATTTGACTAGAGTAGGTGGAGGAACCCTCATTTTTTTTATGCTCGGGAGGGAGGCATCAAGTTTTCTAAGTTGGGCCAAATGATGAATCTAATACTCAATGATTTTTGGGAATTAGAAATTAAAATGGTCAAAGTTCCCAAAAAGGAAACAAGAATGACTAATGTGTGATCCAGTTGATGTGGATATGTAATAAATGGTGGTGGTAATATCTATTGAAATTTCATAGTTGGTTGAGCTGAAATAGGTGTCTAACGCACTACAATCAATGTAGTCTAAGACTGTGGTAGATCTAGATAATGGTGAGAGTAATGGTTGTATGTGTAACATATGGCACACAAATGGTTTGCAGATAATGTCGTGTTACATGCATTAGTAGGTTTCTTCAATGGGGATAGGGGATTTCCTTGGACTATGGGGTTTGGAAATAATGGTATTGTCTTTGGTGGGTGAAGAAGTTTCCTTAATTCTGGGAGCATGGGGCATAGGCTCATGGCATGGCCCTAGACATGAAAAAAAACATATGGTGGAAGGATGTGATTGGTTTCTTAGATTTTACCCATGGATTTCTTGTTCTTGTCCCTAGATGGCTTTCTAACTACTGGTGTTCTTGAGGCAATCGTTGGTGCTAGATGGTGTAGAACAATGTGGAATAATGATGTTGGCACCATTGTAAGTACTGTGGGTGATAAGTACCATAAATTTAATCCTAAAGTAATTATGGGAGGATAAGTGTGGCCATAAGTATATGTCCCACAACTCCTGACATTGGAAAGAAGAAGGGGATGTGAGTGATGATATTGGATGTCTCACTAAATGGAGATGAGTTATTAGACATAGACAATGAGCTTGGAATATATTGGGTGATAGATGGTATCACCTCTACTAACAAAAGCATCCATACTTCGGTTGAGTCTACTAATGGGACCTGAGGTGGTTCACCATGATATGTGCAAACTAAAAAAAAAAAAAATTTAATATTCTAGAACCTTTCTCAATTTATGAAGGGGGTTCCTCACTTTCCCCTATGAGGAGAAGGATAATATCTAGGTTAAATGTTGGTTGAATTTTCTTGTGCATGAGTTGGTTTATGGTGATGACCTTCCCATTATGAGGGAACATCATTGTGCAGAAAAATAATGAGGCTATGAATTTCATTACATACATATAACTACATCCAAGGAGGATGTTGTAGTTTAGCAACACATCTACAACCTATATGTCTATTAAGATGGTTTTGCCTACCATTTGATGGGGACATTTTGGTAAAAGCCTTGTAGTTGGGATGGTAAATCGTCATAATCCTGAAGGGTAATGGTTGAGGGTGTAAGATATTGGGAGCCTAACTTCCTCCATATTGTGGTGGACATGATGCAAGTAGATGCTCCCTCATCCATGATATAGTGATAAATGGTAATGTTTCTTATTGAGATAGGTCTTTGGAAATCCATGAGAGATGGAAGCCTAGGATTTAAACTATCAAAATTGAAGGTTATTAGTTTGGAATCAAAAGGGTCGACTACCCCCAACACCAGTAGCAATTCCCTCCTTCAGGAAGGATAGGTCTAGATGACCTCTAGAGATGACATGGCTGCAAGGTACTAAGCCAAAACATCAACAATGTTATAACTATGGGTGGCTCTTCCATGATGGTTATGAGTAGTATGTCATAGATGCACCTTTGGTAAATGTGGTGTAGTAATAATACTAGGGTGTGGAATCATCAAGGGATTTTTAATAGGTTGTTGGGTGGTTTATGGATTGGTTTGAGTGAAGTCAGTGAGAATTCCTTATTGTTAGTTATGATTTTGGAGATGAATCTCTATCAAGTTAATGTAGACATGTTGATAGGGAGAGTATATTGGTTGAGCAAGAATCAATGGTGGGTATGATATTGATGATTGGGAGAATTTTCTAGCTTCCTATTGGTTGGATACAACTCCTTCTTGAGGGAAGGGGTTGTGCAAAAGAACCAGTTGCGATGGTGTAGGAAATGGTTATGGAGGGAAAACATCCATTGTGGAGGATTAGGGCCCTAGTTAGACATCATCTTCTTCATCTGTTTGAGCTACACAATTTGGGGACAATGTTGAGTGTAGTGACAAAACTCACCACATAATGCAAAATGGAAATTAATCCTAAGACCATTGTTCTTTCATTGTTTGGGTTGGTTGTTGTTACCAATATTTTGGTTTTGGTTTCAAAGTTTGCATTTCCCCCAACATTTTTGGATGGATTGAACATTGAATAAATTTAATGGCAATGCAATACATAGTGGGTTATGGTGCAAAAACGGATAATGGAATACCAGGGAATGGGTAGAGAGGATTTCCTTGTGAGGTGATACCATATGGGTTGTAGGATGTGGACCCACCTCTGCTATATTTTTTACTATTGCATGAGGGGCCATGCACATGTGGTGCATTGGGTGTGATGGATTGATTCCATATAATCTATTGGATAGATTGGTGTAAGGCATGTTTTATTCCCATATAAAGTGTGAGAAATGCCCTAAGAGGTGTTGTCTTTTTCGTAATGGTCATCATAATTATTGGTGCCATAAGGGGATGGATGTCTATATGGTTTGTTGATATGGGTAATCAACCTTATCAGTCCATCAAATAAATGATATGTCCTAGAGTCTCTTCTTTGAATGGGTGAGGATGGGGTGCATAGGGGGTGATTGTGTATAAATACCATGACTGGGCATAGATGAAGTCAATATTTTTTTCTTTTAGGATGGTCTCTTTCTTTGTCTAAGGCATGGTGGTGGCTATGTCTTTTGGTGATTAAGGGAAAAAGGGATTTTAGAAACCAATTCAAGAGGACTTTGATTTTGACTTTGATCTTACATAGGATACACCATCAATGTCACTCATGGATGTGATCCATGATGTGTATTGAAGTTTTTTCCCAAAATTAGTAAGAATTTTAAATCGTGTGTCATGATGGATTAGTAATTGAAAAAATGTCAAGAATGTTTTTGCTAATGATGTGAAGTTTTCATGTGATCCTACTACTTTGTTAATGTACCACTTATATAATGGTTTGGTGAGGGTTATTTGGAATAACCTAAGTTGGATGGAATCATTTGTGATATTATTAGAAGAGCACCATAAATAAAATGTTGTAATATGGTTGGTTAGGTCCTCTCCTAGTTGTCCCTTAAATTTTGAAATATGCTAGCGGAGTTTGGTTGGCATGGGTGGTGATCGGTCTCCATTTTGACAGTCAATTATCCATTTTATCCAACCTTTCCTCCATATTTTTTCCAATATAACGCTCTATTACCACCTTATTCCACATTTATATAAGTTTTATTTGATCAAGAGAAATTAAGGTAAATAAAGATTGTTTTGCGAATAATTTCTTGATTTTTGATAAATTAAGGAACACCTAAAGTATATTTACAATTTATCTAATGGTATGATGGGCCAAGGAATTTCAAAAATAATATTGAACTCCTCACTTTAAATTTCAACCTGGGGTTCGTGTAAACATATGAGGTACTATGTATTATATGTGAAAACTACACTAGGACAACTATTTATAAGAAATGAAACATGCTAACTCTAAGAATGTAAGAACTAAGAAATAAAATAAATAAAGAAAATTGAAATTCAAGTGCGATGAAAGTTATAAATTAGTTGACTATTGCTACAAATTAAATTTTTCTAACAACAAGAAGGGATGCCCAATTTCAGCCTCTTTACTTATATTTCTTAGCTCTCCACTATTGATGGCTTATGCACCCATTCTACCCAAAGTCAAGGGAACCAAGAGTGGAGGGTGTGGGGAGTGCTACCATTTTAGAAGATATGAAGGAGGAAATAGTCATAAGGATACTTAATCAGCTAATGGTGTCAAGGAAGGAGAACCTTAGAGTCATAGGATGAGCTGAGATATTCAGCAAGAGAGAGAAGTAAAGAAAATGACCATAAAGTAAATGTGCATAAAGGAAATGAACAAAAAGTAAAGGTGAAAAAATTAAACTATTCTAACAGCAAGCAATGGCAAACCCTAAAGCAAAAACAGTAAAGGAAATGCATGAAAGAAAATGAATGCTATAAATTTAAGTACAGGAATTTAAGAAATGGAAATGCAGAAATAAAACTATAACTTTTAAAATAAAATAAAATAAAAAACATCCAATATATATGTAGAGGGGACTCAACCTCCATTGCGGCTTCAACCTCTAGATAAAAACATTATTTATAGCATGAAACTTAAACAAAAAAATATGCATTACTTCCAAATTCGAATTCACAAATCGATGAATGACAACCCTCAATAATAGACTACCTAAATCTATCATCTATGATTCCTCTTATACTTGAAAAGGAATCTTATAGAATCCTTCCAATCAATCCCTTGATTGATGAAGTCTGACTCAAAATCTACTAAAATCATGCAACTTGTTTTGGTGGGATTTACTCTAGTCTTCTAGAGAAGGTGAAGGGACAAGATCCCTTAAAAATATCAATAGTCATCAATTTTTTTAGGAGCCATGAATGAGGAAGATCAATCTTGTCCTGGTAATTTTATTTTATGCACTTAACCTTTGGCTATAACATTAGTCTCCATATATAACATATGCAATAATAATAATAACTACAAATCACTCTAAGATCAAGAATATGTCACATTTCAACTTAAGTTAATCATATATAATTATATAAGCAAGTCATATTGGTCATCAAAAGGATGAATTTTTCTCATGAAAGTTATGTCTTAGGGGAAATAATGTATTTTTGGTGGCTATGTTCATATTTGAGTCATAACGGAATGGATCCATAGTGTATGTTTGGTGGCCATGACCTGTCTTACTTGACATGAATCTTTGCATGTCGACATTTATGCTTTGAGTCACTTGTATTCTAAGTATGGGAATGCCTACCTCAGTGATGATATATTATTGTACTGTCTTTCCTTGTTTGTTAGTAGGTTTCTGATCGACATGTTCATTGTTCCCTACACACACTCGAAAAAGAATTTTAGTTATCACTTTGTTCTAACTTCATACTTTGGGGGGCTTATTGTTACACATTATTTTCGTCACCCTTATGATCATTAATGATGTACACCTATCATTTGTCTTTAGAAGGATCAATGTCCTGAATCCCTGAAGAAGAATGAAGACACATCTTCCCAGCAAGATGAAAGTTATCTTTTCCTTTGTAAAAACCTTATAAAAAGGGATTGTCTCACCTTGCTTAGTGTTAAGGGTGTGACGATTTAGGATTTTCGTGGGTTGCACCATAGTGGCCTGTGACATTGTTGCAGTTTTCTCAGTTTTAAGGTTGTGACAATCTTGTTTACGAAGAAAAAGAGCATCTTCTCAACGTTTTTAGAATAGAAACTTCGAGGGTGAGGTGGCCTCCAATCGGTTTGGATATGATTCACATCCCTGTTCTAGTGGGATCATCCTAACCTCCTCAACCTATCCTTTTTATCTTATAAAAGGAGAAGAGTTCTCATGGGGAAAGCTAGCTTTGGAATGGTTAGAGAGTTTTTGGAATGGCTAGTTCTTGAGTTTTGTAGCTTGTATGTTGGATTTGAGTTTCACTTTGCCAAGTTGATATTGTGAGTGACTTTAAAATCTACAGTCTCATAATTCGTTGAGAAGAAGTGTGTGGGAAGCAAGGAACTGTTGTAAGGGACCCTACAACATCAAGGCATTGGTTTAATTCTCCTTTTCATATTTCTAATATAATGATATATTTCTTTCCCATAAAAGTGGTCTTATTTTATTGTATGACTCCTTGATCACATACATAGGTTTTGTTGAGTATACATTGTTGCTTTCACTTCGTTGGCTTGTGTATTTTTATAGGTTCAACATCCCATAAGCCTTGGAATGGAGCGAGGATGACACTAGAGAGGACAAATGGCATTTAAAAGGTATGTCATTTATCTCTTGTTAGTTAGTATGCTTGATAATTAAAACTTAGGGAAAGTTGTATATTATGTCTTGTTTTGTTCTAGTTTCGGGGTGAAACTAGGGAGATCTGTTTATGTTTGCACTTATCGATTTGTCTGATAACACCTATTCTTCTAAAGGGGCATCTACTTCCATAGGAACTTATGGAATATTACTATAGACCCCCTAGACCACCTATTTCAATCTTTTTGTCCATTGTGAAACCTCATTCCTCTCCGGCCTAAGTTTATTGTATTCTACCTATAGCGCATCATTATATGCAACTTCCTTGGTCAACTCCATCGATGTTGACACCACGTGCAATTGAATTTCCTGAGTGATGCTCGTATGTAAACCATGTAATACTTCTATGGGAAACCGAGACAACACCAATTTGATATGTCTAAGTGTTATTGTGTGCTCATGCAACTCTCATGTAGGGAACTCTAAAGCTCCTACTGTTATCTTCATCACATGATTCTCTCCTGATGTTGTAGATGGGTGAGAGGTCATCAATTTTGCCTCTATGGTCTTCGTTATACTCTTCATCTGCTCTTGTTCTCCTGTTTTAACTAGCATTATCCTAGTTGTCTCCAAAAATTTTCGTAGTGCAACAATATGTGCTTGCATGTATGAGTGACTTTCTTCTTGCTTCTACCTTGCTTGATCAAAATCCTCCTCAATAACCTCCTTGAATTAATCTATGATATTTTCTAGGTCCTCCTTTGTTAACGATTGAATGGCCATTACCTTCACAACTTTCCTCTTCTTGCGCAATGGGACTGCTTTCCCTTTGCTTGTTTCTTTCCTCTTCTCTCCTGAGCGCGTTATAGTATTTTTTGTGTCACCTAAGCCATTTCCTTGGTTTCCATATCCTTCTTATTCTTCATCATATCCTACTTCTTCTACTTCTGGGTGTTGTGTTTCTGGCTGCTCTATTTCTGTCATTGGGATCTTCCACTCGGCATCCCAATCTTCCACGATATGTCCCATTTCTTCTTCAGTCACCTTATATCTTGTGGGTAGCCATTCCTGAGTTGGGTCCCTCTTCACTTGAATGTACATATAATGGTGTCCTACCTTAAAATGCACAACTTCCTTGTACGCTTCTACCACCTGCAATAATATGCATGGCGTATCTTGAATGCATTGCCGAATTACTTCCTTATAGATGTAAAAAGAGATTTTGTTATCTAGTTGTCTCTCTTTGTGCGCAATATGCCACAAGTTAGAATATCTCATTGTCAAACATGGTTTGTTCATGGATGACCGAAAATGTGAGTCTTTCGGCTCCCTCCAAGCCACTAATCCTATCAGTATTAACAACCATGCATAATGGAACTATGTTCCCTTGTCTTGAGCTTCCTTGTAGTCCATAAAAATTTGATTGACCGGAAAGGTCGACCAATTCATGTGCATGCCTTCTATTCACTTCTCTACTGCTGTTATCGCACCTACTGACACTTTATCCTTCCGACACTTTCTCAAAAATTTGCACGCCAACACTTGCGTCGCAAACCTTATGCACTCGTCATTGATACTTGCTACATCAAGCCCGTGTGCTCCTCTACATATCAAACTTCTCTTTCATCCTCTCCGGCAAATCTTTCTCATTCGACTTATCTTTAAAAAGTGGTAATGGGTCCTCCCCTGTTGTTGGCAACCCTATTATCCATGCAATAAACTATGTATCTATGGACACATCTCTATCTGGCCATAGGTATCCTCCATGTACGCACCTTAACAACATCTTAACCCAAGAGTTGATCTTAGCTCTCCTACCAAAGTGTGGGATCTCTAACAAGTTCAGAATCCTTGCTTTCTCCAACCCTGTTGCCCAAGGCTTTGGCTCAACCATAATAAACGATGTCTCTAGGAAAATGATTATCTTCAGGTATTTCCTGGGTGCTAACTCAAGGAATTTGTTAAGCACCAAAGATTAAATATAGAAATATCACAATAGATCTAAGGAACAATATAAAAGAAACCACACTTTATTATAGAAACCCTTGAGGTAGGGAAACACCATACAATGGATCCTATTATGGAAGGGATCATCTCATGTTCACTTGCCTCTTCAAGGGGGCTWCCTCCTATTCACCTACCGCTCCAAATACAAAAATTCTCTTCATATCCCATTACATTGCTTGAACCCATTTATATAGTGCTACCATCACCTTAGAACATTCTAGAGGAGGAATCTTCTAGAAGAAGAAGAACCTTCTAAGAAGTCATATTACATTTATTATATCTAACTACTCATTTATTATATCTAACTACCATAGTGGGCCTTATTTAATAATATAGTGGACCTGTTCCACCTTACATTGGATGGCCTCCACTACCTCTCTAGATACCTAACATTCCATCCCCCTTAAGAAAACATTGTCATCAACGCTTGTTATGAGGGTGGACAACCATATATCAGGGTCCCATGGATAATTGTGGACCATAATGTTGAAGAAGACTGGAGAACCAAGGTCCCATGTATAAATGTGAGCCACTATGTTGAAGTAGTTGAACTGCCACTGTGAACCTAGGTCCCATGTCCAAGTTCTCATGTGAACTCCATGTTGAAGATATTGGAACTTGGGAACCAACTGAAAACGATGCTCTAAAGATTGACATTGGTCATGTGGATCGAAATATTTAGAACCAAAAAAAAATGAATTCATTGTGACTAGAGAATAATAAAACTGAAGAAGAATATGCAGAGAATGATCGTTTTTTCTCTCCAATAATTTCTCTACTTGAGGGGGGAGTAGAGTCATCAAATAGAATATATAAGTGGTTGTCATCCCAGAAATGACAACTATCCATATACCAATCATCAAAATCATCCTCCAAAGCATACCAAGCATACACTTCTTGATGATTTTCATTCATGATGTTCAAAAAAATATATTTCTCCTGGATTCTTTCCAAGGACTCATGAATACTACTAAAACCATCCCTGAGACCTTCTTGAAAGTTATGAAATGTGTCATGCATTTGAGATTTGAATGCTTCAATTATGTATAGAATTTCCTTGAGGGTTTGAGAGTGAACATTCATTGGAAACACCACATCAAATATATCAAAATAAAGCCCTGGAAATTATCTATCCAATAGGTCTAATCTTGTAACAATCTGAGCACCCTATGAAAATTTATAGACTCTACAGTCTCGTCGTTGTCACAAAAAAACCCCAAAAATGGTTGATTTTAAATCAACGATATCTTCACTTTCTTAACTCCAATTCGGACGATTTTTTTTTGAATTTGGGTGAAATTGTGATAGGAACTCAGATGTATAATTTTTTTGGAAAATTCATCTCTAGATGCTACATAAATTAGAAAAATCACATGATCGTCCATGGAAAAAACCCTGAAAATTGCATATTTTAAAATGCAAATAACTTTACTTCCTGGACTCTGTTTCAGATGATTTTTTTTAAATTGGGTTCTTTTCTGAGAGGAACTCAGATATACAACCAGTTTCCACAAATTTTGCACCAAAACCTATATAAATCATCCGGAATGTTGTGACCCTCTTTGTTTTTCTCCGAAAAAATAAATCTGCAAAAAAAAATAAAAAAATTTCCCACAATGCCTACCAAGGAAAGTGCTATGATACCAATTGTTAAGTTCCTGAATAGATATGAAGATAAATATCAAAATAAACCCACAATATCAACAAGAATAATCCAAACCATTCACCAAAATACTGAACACAAGAAATAGAGAAACCCTTTAGGTAGGGTAACACCATATATTAATCCTTAAGGAAGGATAAAACTCTCAAGCAATACTTGCTTGCTACAATAAAAATATTCTTCACTATGTTTCATTACATTGTTTACACTTCTTTATATAGCTCTCTCTATCTCCTAGGAATCTTCTAGAGTGTCTTTTCACATTTATTACATTTAACTACCATAGTGGGTCTTATTTAATATAGTGAACCTAGTTCACCTTACATTGAATGACCACATTCTCATATATTGAATGACTTCAACTAATAATACATAACCACATTCCCATTGGGTAACTCCCTAGGTACCCCATATTACCTCCCTAGGTATACTACATTCCATCCCCTTTCACATGTTTCTTCCTCAAAACACAAGAAGAAACAATACAATATGACCGGCTAAGCAATGTAGTCAACTGGTACCAAGTACGACCATTCATCCATCCTAATGGAAGTCTAACATGATGTCCATATGTTGCCTTGCCACCCTGATCTTTCTCTACATCATGTAGGGGTTTCCATGGGATTGTTTTTGTAGCTTGATCTTTTCTCGTAGTGCTAGTGGTCCTCCATGCACCTTCTCTTGATTGGTTTCCTTTCTAGTTCCCTCCTGGTGCATAAATGTGTTGATTGTCATACCCTTGCATGGATGACTGTTGTTTCTCGATTTCATGTGGATGGTGATATACAACAACTGTAGGAATCTATTATTTTTTCTTCAAATCTGCAACACATTGTTCCTTTGATTCAATGACCTCCTTATCTTCCTGACGGTGTCCTTCCTATGGTTTTTCTTCATCTCCTTCTATAGATTTTTCCTTTGATTCAACTTCAAACTCAACAATAACTTCTTTTCTAGCCTATGTGGGCCCATCTTTTTTACTAAGAGACACATCCTGCAATGTGATTTTCTTTTTCTTGTACCACAACTTCAAAAAATTCTTTTGCACATTAATAGTAATTGTACCCACTGATTCTATCCAAGGATATCCCAAAACAATATCCACTTCATCCATATTTATAGCATAAAAATCTGATTGCAACACATATTTATCCATACTGAGCTTCAAATCCTTAAAAATTTTAATATTTTCACCCTCAACTTGTGTGCTCTGAATATTCTTTCCAGGAACTTGCAATCGATTAACCAACTGAACATTGATAAATTTATGCATGCAACTAGGGTTAATAGAAACAATAATATTCTCCTTATGAATACAACCATGAACCTGTAATATAGAGTTTCCACATGAAAATAAACCCTTGTTTCCCTCTTCATCCTTACACTTTGTATGAGACCACTTGTCTAAAATTAACTTTACATATGCTTCATCAGAAAGTGTCATAAACTCATTATAATTAAATGAGTTCCACCATATGCGAGCATCTTCTTGGAAACCATAGTGTAGACATATTCTCCAGTGATCTTTCCATGTGAACTTTTGATATTTTATATATTCTTCAATACTAGGACCATCATCTTTTCCAGTAAAAATCATCTTGCTTAGAGAAATATTCAACAAAAACTAGGGTTTATAAAATAAATTACTATGCAAATCGTGCGGCTTTTTTCGGAAAAACCCTGAAAATGGTTGAATTTAAAATGCTCATAACTTCACCTTATGGACTCCATTTCGTCTGGGTTTTTTTTTGAAATTGGGTAATTTTCTGAGAAGAATTCAAATATCCAATTTGTTTGGCCAAATTATGCTCAGAAATTTTCAGATATGAACCTGAAGTGCGTCGCCCTCTTTTTTCCCAGAAACAATCTGCAAAAAGAGAAAAAAAAAATTATCCCCTTCTTTGGCCAAGGAAAGTGCTCTTATACCACTCATTAAATACCTGATAGATATGCAAATACAACTTCAGATAGACTCTTGAATATATATAGAGATAAATCTCAAAATAAACCCACAATATCAACAAGAATAATCCAAACCATTCACCAAAATACTGAACACAAGAAATAGAGAAACCCTTGAGGTAGGGTAACACCATATATTAATCCTTAAGGAAGGATAAAACTCCCAAGAAATACTTTCTTGCTACAATAAAAATATTCTTCACTATGTTTCATTACATTGCTTACACTTTTTTATATAGCTCTCTCTATCTCCTAGGAACCTTCTAGAGAGCCTTCTCACATTTATTACATTTAACTACCATAGTGGGTCTTATTTAATATAGTGGACCTAGTCCACCTTACATTGAATTACCACATTCTCATATATTGAATGACTTATACTAATAATACATAACCACATTCCCATTGGGTACCTCCCTAGGTACCCCATATTACCTCCCTAGGTATACTACATTGAGGAAGGATAAAACTCACAAGCAATACTTGCTTGCTACAATAAAAAATTATTCACTATGTTTCATTACATTGCTTATACTTCTTTATATAGCTCTCTCTATCTCCTAGGAACCTTCTAAAGAGCCTTCTCACATTTATTACATTTAACTACCGCAGTGGGCCTTATTTAATATAGTGGATGTAGTCCACCTTACATTGAATGACCACATTCTCATATACTGAATGACTTCCATTAATAATACATAACTACATTCACATTGGGTACCTCCCTAGGTACCCCATATTACCTCCCTAGGTATACTACTAAATTTCTTCTCATCTGATACGTCATGATCTGCAAACTACAAATTCGGTACTGTGCCTAAAATATCTTCTTCAACTATTACACCTGGTGGAATTTTTGGCTCCACGATCTCATACTTCACTTCCTTTTGTAACTTAACCAACTTCCTCATCATCTTTCTAGATGGTATATACTCCTTTATAAAGTTGGTCGAACTCATCTCTGGTGCATATGCTTCTGGGGTTCCTTCCTGTACAGGTGCTACTGTTAGCTTAGTGCATTGTTTCTTTGTCCTTGATGTTGATGTTGTTGCTACCTTGGGTGGTGTCATCGCTCTCTAAAACACACGTATCTTGGAAACTAACTCCTTCAGCTCTGTCTGCATTTACTCAGCTCTCTACTCTCGCTGCTCGCTATGAAAAATCAAATGACAGTAACTTATTTCCTTCGACCCTTCAACTACTTTTAGCGCATGTTGCCAACTATTATCCTCTTCTCCGTGCACAAACATGTTGTCCAGTACAATTGTACTCACATTCAATTCATTCCATACTCTACAATAAATTTGGATTATTTTGTGGATCACGGTCTAAGTCTTTCCAGTCTATCACGATCTTGTCGGCGCTTTCCATTTATGACTACGCATCTCCACTACTTCGCCGCCATGATCGCTCTATAATGATTGTCCTGTCATGTTTGATATTTAATGCCTTCAACTGTCATATGCGTGGATCTCCAACCTTGCCTTCTTTCTTCGTACTCTCTTACGCCTTTCTGCACAGTTCACCTTCCTCTTCTTGTCTATGATGTTTTTCGATTCATTTGTTTCTTTGAACAATGTCTGATTACCATTACAACTTTGTATGCTTTTCTTTTGTTCCTTCTCTCTTTTTCTCTTTTTCCATTTTTCTATTTTTCTTTCTATAATACATTATAATACAAATACCATGGTACACATTTTGTGTGCTCAGACTAGTGTGAAGAAGCCCAACAGTCCCTATATATCTTTAGCCGACTATAATTAACGAGTCCTTCCACAACTTCTCCATTCAGTTTCTCTAACTCAACAACACCTGCATTTGTCACAAACCTTATCACATATGGACCTAAGCAATGCATTTGAAACTTCCCAGGGTGCTGCAAAAACCTGTTGTCATAGAGTAACACTAAGTCTCATGTATGAAACTTCTTTTGTTTAATGTGTCTTTCATGCCATGCTTTCTGAGACACTTTTTGAACTTGTTGATGGAAACATGTGACAAAGTGGTCTTCTTCCAGTTCTACTAGCTCTAACGGTCTCTTCTCTATTGCATCAAAATATGTAAGCTCTATTAGTGTAGCAATGTGCAATCTCGGTACTAAGAATTCCATAGGCATAACAACTTTGTGACCATACACTAGTCTGAATGTGGTTTTCCCTTTCAATTTCTTGCTTATATTCCTATACGCTCATAACACGGTTGGAATCCTCATGTCCCTATCATCTTTAGCTTACATTGCATACCTGCGTTAATGTGTTTTATAATATCTTATTGAATGCTTCTACTGTTCCATTTGCTTGAGGATGATACAATGTGCTCTTCTGATGATGAATCTAAAACTCCTCTGTCAAATTTGTAATCTTATTCATAAAATGAGTTCCATGATCACTCATAAGTATTCTTGGGCATCCAAACCTTGTAACCACATTTTCAAACAAAAATTGTGCAGTTGTCTCTGCGTTGCATTCTCTGACTGTCTCTGCCTCAGCCCATCTAGTTAACTAATATGTTGCAATAATAATGCATCTAGCTCTTGACTCATGGCTAGTGGATTAATCAGTCCAACAAAATCAATGGCCCATTTATCAAAATCTTGTAATGTTACTTTTGGTACTATCGACATCTCATCCCTCCTGGAAGGCTTCCCAAGTCTCCGACAAACATCACAATTCTAGCAGAATTCCTTAGCATTTGTATGCAGGGTAGGCCACTACAATCCTACGTGCAAAATATTTTGAGTTGCTTTTTTTCCTACATAATGACCTCCTGCAACCCATCCATGTGCCTCTGACAATTTCATGTGTCGTTCATGCTCTAATACACATCATCACATAATATTGTTTGTGCCTAACTTGTACAAATTTCTTGTTATCAGCTGGTAGTCGGTTACCTTCACTACTAACTACTTCTTTTGCACAATTGTAAACTCAGGTGGGGTTATTACTGTACTTAATAATTGGACTATGTATACAAAATAGTCTTCAACCATATGTACGGCAAATCAATGTGCGTCTAGTAAATTGTCTTCCAAGTTGCCTGCATCTTCTTTGGATAGTAAGCGCAACAAATGATCAAGTCCTAAATTAAATTTCCCTAGTTTCACGATCACCTCAAAGTCATATTCCTAAAACAATAATATCCATCTACATATACTCCCCCCCCCC
>SNQJ01S0000928.1:72166-107490 GCA_010110895.2 Picea sitchensis
AAGTGTGATTAAAATGAGAGAGCCTTGCCTCTTATTTATACTCTCCAAGTAGCTTCCTTAAAAACATCTTCTAGGTCACTTGGCCCCACTTTCCTTATTTTAGGGTTAACCCACTTCTAATTTCTCCCTTAAATTTATTATTGAAATAATTTATTTTGTATTCACTTTGAATTATAATACATTCATTACTTCACTTTATTATTTACCTTGGGTCCATTACCCAAACCTGGGGTCTCCAACTTCTCATGGCCATAACTCTCTAACCGTGAGGAGTTATGTGACGTTCCACATACCACCAGAAATGGAATGAAAATCACTATCCATCTAGGATAGTTTACCTAACAAATTCATTGTCCTTCATCTCATTATTCCACAATTAATCATGGGTTCTCTTACTCCGCAAAGTGTCTTCCCGTGAGGGCTTTCACCATAAGGGGACCACTTTGGAGTTCATCCATCTTTACTTATTTTCAACCATGACAAGACAATAATGAGTCATCTTTACATCAAACAATATTGGGTCCATTACCCAAACCTTTATGCTCTGGGGCTTTCTTCAAGGGTTCACATCAATGACAGCCAACCTTAATCAACAAGGGAAACGTATATGTGAAAACAATCCTGCAATAAATCACTCTCTACATTGTTCATCTAGAATTTGGAATGCCAATCGATCCTTCAATATATTAAACCCTTAATCATAATCCCACATTAATTCATTCACTATATTTTCATTTCCTTCAACTCTATAATGCATTGTGACTCAGACTTGAGCTTGTGGAATTCTTTCAATAAGGCTTGTCTTACATCTGCCCATGTTCTAGTTTGTCCTGCAAGTGTAGTAGTTTGATACTTCATATACCATAATAATGTGCATTCTCTGAAGGTCATCTCCAACTATGCAATATTTTCATCATCATCTTGGACGTTCTTCACAACCCATATTGTCTCACAAATGAACAAATGTTGTTCTGGATACTTTGAACCTGCCTCGTGAAAGATAGGCATTCTTAAAGTAGGATATACTCCCACCATCGTATTTTGTGTGGTAGTACTTCCTAACAATTCTAAATGATTCTGGTGTACTACTTCCACTACTCTGAATACATTTACTACTATATTTACTTCCTTCACTAACTATAATTGGCAAAGCTTCTGATCTTTCCTTGGTTCCTAGCGATGCAAACGAGGTCGTGGGTTTGATGCAGAGTCTGATATGAGTGGTATATTCTTCTACTGGACTAAGATAATGGATATATTCGTCTTCTATGCACATAATTCCTTCGATCTAGAGTAATACACTAGTGTCTCTTTCCTTTATCTCACTGTGTTTCTTCTCTCTGCCATCCACAGTCTTCTTCCTATTCGACCTAAACTCTTACCACTGTGAAATACTCCAATCCCTTCGTTCGTCGCATGCTCTTCTTCTCTCAGCATCCTTATCCCATCCATTCCTTATTCATTCTTCCCTATGACACTCAAACCATTCCCTAGTCAACCCCCAATTCCCCTATGTGCACGAAGGAACATAACAATCAGACTCCATTTTCATAACTCCCTTGTCACACAACAACATCTTAATCCAAGTAGATAGTGACCTCAAGTATATTTTGTGTGGACCCTTAAATAATTCCCTTTCAACAATATTATATGACTGAGTGTAATCTATAGCAAATACAGTAATATAATCTCCCGGCATATTATCCAGCCAGTAATCGATTGTGCGTGATACCTGATTACTTATAGCATTGACTTCGTGGATCAACTCAAGAATCCAATTTCTCAGAACCGCAGTGCAATATATTTTGATCTATTCAATAAATATTTAGGTCCACTCTATTAAAATATTTAGGAAATCAACAAAGAAAATTTCATGCAAATCTATAAACACATACCTTTGTATCCATTCTTCTGCGCTAATCCTCAGATTGTTATTCTGATCCACTGCAAACTTGATCTCCTTCGTATCCAACCATTGTCTAATCTCCTCCTTAGTAGTTCTCCACATCCCCCTCAGTCACAGATCTTGGTCCCGACAACGGAACCATTTTTTGGCGCGTAGTGGGTAGACTCGAGGTTAAACATAAATTCATGAACAAAACCCTAAATATACTAGCCCTTTCAACATCATCTGCAAGCAGGTGAAGTCTCATCTGAGGTACCTATGGGGACTGCAGGAACTAGGCTTCCATAGTCATGAAGGAAATGGAGATCGTTCTAACAACCATTATGACTTAGCATTCATTCAATATGCAATACACCTTGTGCGCTAACTCATAAACACATAATAACGTATGACAGATTCATCTTATCTAATCATTCAACATGTGCATGGAACCATCATATACATATTCATATTAACACTTAAGCATCTATTACATGTGCGCAATAAACAAAGTAAACCAATACATCATGATAACAAACACATCAGAACACAAGAATTTAATGTGGTTCATCCCAACTGGGCTACGTCCACAATGACTGGCTTCTTATATTATCCATTGATATTCAATCCTTACAATATGTGTACATTGTGCTCATACAATAATATTCAGTAAAACCCAAACCTGCCCCTGTCGTTCTATGCTATAGTGCACACTTAGCTTATTATGTCTCACTATTACTTCATATCTTCTTTCCACTGAACAAACTGTTCTCCGATTACTCCCTGAAAAACTTAACTCTTCCTAAAGAAGGACTCTCTCTACCAAAAAACCCATTACATATTTATGCATATACATTAGGGCTTAGCCCGTTACAATGTGGGCAAAATGTCCCAAAAATCCTAACTAATTTCCTCCCTTTGTGCACTAACCAACTGCTTTTCCTTCTTCTGCGCACACTGCTCCTAGCCAACTTGTCGCATGATTTGCTCCTACATGATTCCCAAAACTTACCCAAAATGTCATGCTCCAACACCAGCTCCTCTTCTGGCCTACCCATGTCTTCAAATGTTGTTGGCACTAATCATTCAGGGAGATATCCCGATGATTCCTTTCTTGCTTCTGTCAGGAATTTTATTGGTTTTCGGTGTAACTGACAAAACGCAGACCGGCGCGCATTTGGTAGTCTTTATGTTCTGCTCTCTGCTAACAAAACCCAATCCGATGCGCACTTCATGGAAATCCTTGCGCACTTACTTAGGTGTGTGAAAAACTTATAAAATGGACATGCACTGCTCCCTTGGTGCCTGTTCGCAAAATGTAACCCAAAAATTTGGGTGCCAACACATAATTGGACCCCCAAAAGGTGAGGATCTTGGTTGGATGTGGCCCTTTTGAATTAGCTTTTGAATCTGGCATTTTATTTCTTCATTCTCTAGAAGAGAGTGTTTGTATATTGGTCCATTACGTAGAGGATCATTTGGTGTTAAATCAATTGCATGCTTTACCTAGTAGTGGAGAAGCACCATTGTAGGTAAGGAAAAGATATATGTGTGTTATTCCACTATCTTGTCCATATACTTATACTGTGTAGAGAGATCCCATGTAGAGGTCCTGGTAGTCACGTCGATCTTTTATTTTCCTCTCAAACCAATTATGAAGCAGACAAATTTACCTGTATGAGAAATTAATTTCCTGCTCTGCTTCATTGAGATCAAAGAGATTGTGCTAGTCGGAACTATCTTTGGTGCCTTATGGAGAAACCCCCCAAACTAACAATGACACTACGAGGCCTAGAATAAAAAAAATATGATGTTTCCCCATATATGATTATCCTAAAAGAACATCACAAACTTCAAGTGGAGTAACATCACATAGTGTCTCATCTTTGAAGGGCAGGGTATTTTATAGGGGCGCATTATAGCCAAAAGGTGAAATTTTAGGAATTTTTTTTAAGTTTGGTGAATATTTATATTATTTAAATATATTATATTTCACCTTGTCTCGGAACCCTATTACAATTCTTAGATATAAATAACCAAATGATATATGGGATGAGGAATCATATTCGCCTATTTTCAATGGGAGAGGAGAAATTTGGAATCATATTCTCCTATTTTCAATCAAAGGGGACAATTTTTTGCCATCTTTAGGGGTTGTGTTTAAAAAAATCCATGAATATTTATATAAGGTAAAGTATAGTTAAAATGTGAAATTTTAGGCTTTTTTTAAAGTAAAATATAGTTAAAATGCAAAATTTTAGGATTTTTTTTAGGTTGGACGAAATCTTTATATTAAAATAATTTCTTTAATTTTTGGTATATAATGGTATATTCAATAGTGATTTAGAAGTAATATTTTGCAAACAAGATTTCCTTTTATTAGTTTTAGCAAGCACCATGGAGGGAATGAAACAACTAGTTTTCTTAAGTAAGTGCTCACTACTAATAAAAAATTAGGTTCCATTCTTGATCCAAATTTTTGTTGTTTTTATCTAATGTAACGAGTGTATCTTTCTTTGCATTATATGAATATCTAACACTCATTTTATTGTTCAAATACTATGTAAAACCCTTGTTCAATACTTTATCTCTTTTTTTTAAGCTCTTGTTACAGTTTGGGGTTAAGAGTGTTTTTTTGTATACAAGATTCAATACTCAGTTAATATACTGTGTAAAACCTTGATTTGATACTAGATCTATCTTTTTAAGTTCTTTTTGTTGCAATTTGGGGTCGAGAAAAAGATTAGTTAATCCATTAAGTAATTTTGGAAACTACAAACTCACATAGTGTATTCCCTGCATATTCATTTTCCATGGCTCTCCTGGAGCTTATTTTGTACGAACCATTTAGGGTGTTATCTTTCTTTAGAGCCTATGTAACCCTTGTTGGTATTCATTCTATTCATAAGCAATATCACAAATATGGAAATCAATCTTCCAATTATGTCAATATGTATAGATCTTACTTCAAAGTTAGAGTATTGAAGTTTTTTATTGTGTTAAAGGATCATTGAATGCTCATAGGGTACTTAGTTATTTATTGCACTATTTTTAATTCATGAAGGATTAGTTCAATGTCTCTCATAAGATGGATGATCCATATTCATGAGGGAATGAAATGAAAAACAAAAATAGGATAGAAACGCAAAGATACAATAATACTCAAATTCTATTAAAGAATGAAATATGCAGAGACTGTAAAAGAAAATACAGAGTAAAAATGAACTCGCTAGAATGGTGGTAGCTTATCTTTGAGGAGATGTGATGGCTACGATCATTCTCCTAAATATTATTACAATGAGGCTCCAAATGCCTTTTTAAAATAAATCATAAATGAGAAAACTCAAAACATCCAAAACCCTAACCTCGGAAAATGAAATGCCAAAAGGTTTGTGGGCCCCGATGGGGGTAGTTGATACATCAACTTCCCGATGGTGTAACTTTTTCATATGATCTTCGTTTAGGGCACTCAATACCCCATTGGAAAGGTCTAGCTGAGGATTACACATTTTGTTCAACCAATTATTTGTCTTTTGCTACATACTAGTTGATGTTGTGCCAAAAAAACGTCATTTAGGGCCTAAAAAAAGGCCCTGAAAGTTCAGGACAAGAAAAAACCATAGAAAACAGCCAACATGGAAACTGTATTGAGCCAATGGAATAGGTGGGCAACCACCGATGTCTTCCTGGATCAATGGAGGACCACTTGAAATAGATCATGAAAAATTTGTACATGATTTTCTAGTATGGATATACTTGGTGATTTATATACACTGTAACTTTTAATGTAAATATAAATTTTAGGTGAGGGAAAGATTTATATTTACGTGAGAGTGAGTGTATCACAATTTCCCAAATTTGGCAAAGTATTAATTATATGCTCATTGGTGAGAATTCAATATACCTAATTTACTTAATTTTGGCATTTCCAAGACTATATTATTGATCGGTGGTTTAATTAGAGTAGATTGGTGAAAAAATATTAACAACTTAGATCCATCTTAACTCCAAGTTTATAAGTGAAATGGTCAAATCCCTCAAAGTGAAAACCTTTCATCTTCCTCAAGGTGAAAATTTTTAAATAAATTTGTAGTTGGAGTGATTTGATCCCTCTCATCATAAGTTATGAGCTAAGATAGATTTAGAATAATTGTATTGAATTGATTTATTTCATGTATTGTTTACTATTATTATGTGCATTTTATTTCTTTTAAACACAACTTTTTAGTTAAAAAAATAATTAAATTATTGTATTGAATTGAATTATGTCAATATGCATGATTGTTATACAACATAACAACTAATATATCAATAAAATATTCTCAAACATTTTGTCAATCTACTCAACACTAACGTGTAATTATGAACCATTCTTCTTCAATTTCTTAACAATTTTTTAAAATTTTACTAAAATTTTACTTGATATTATTGTTCACATCCAACTATGAATGTCTTTATTAGTTTCTTCCGAATTTGCAAAATAACTTCTCCCAGAATTTCACTTCCTTGACTAGTTTTGCACTTTATTTCACGGGGAAGGAATTATGTAGTTTAATCATATAAATCTTATTCTAAGTGGCAATTGCAAGCATTAATTGATGGTTTTCATTCATCTGTAATCAAATAATAGTTTCCTTTTAACAATGTGCAAGTAAAACTATTTATTTATTTTTAACAATTTGCAAATAAAATACTCTAGTTCTATCAAACACTCAGTGATAATAAGTTGCATACATGTAAAGTGCACTATTTAAGATATATGTAAGTTAGATAATAGGAGCTAAGTGGATATAGTGAATATCAACAATAATGAAATTAAAGGATGGGACTACTACTGCACAAAGGAACACACACAATCATGAAATTAAACGTTGGGTCTACTATTGCACATAGGAACATGCACAGAGGGGCTTACACACAATAAATGAACATGCACAATCATGAAATTAAAGGCTAGGTAAGAACGTGCTCAGAGGAGCTTGTTAAAATAATCGATGTGCTTGTTTCACCATAGGCAATATCACAATATTGTCACCCAACCATAGGCATGCAGCCACCCCCAAGCACGTAACCTTTGACAGATAGAATGATTTTGGAAGAAATACCAGACCCAATAGATAACCAAGAGAAAGCACACCTCTCTCTCAAAGATAGTGCACCAAGAAAAAAGTCCCAAAACCATAAACCAAGACCAATACCCAACTGTAATCATTGCAATTGCACTCCTCCTCTAGACTTGCACACCACTTATATTGTGTGAGATTGTGTGTGCATGAGTGTCCAAATGAGCTCAAACGCCATTTATTTATAGTGCTCCTTGTCATTTGTCTAGGTCGACTTCTCCTTTTGAAGAGTAATACTTTAATATTAATTATTTTACTGAGTTGACTTGTCTTCTAGGGTTTCTACACATATGTTTAGGGTTCATCTAGCTTCTAGAATATTCTAATCTAGTCAGAGGTTACACATGGAGGTTGATACCTCTCGCAGCTAACATAATATCAACACTCCCTCCTAGCTAGGGAGGTATTAATTGTAATGGTATCAAACACATATACAAGTAGCATAATCATAGCCACACAGGCTATCTCATGATCATGAGCAACATCATCACTAAGTATCATTTGATAGCATCCTGGAATGAAAATATATCATCAACTGCATCATCTCTCGAGGCCATACTCCATCTCAGTAATCGGGCATGATGTTGAATAAGTCATGTGTTGGAATTAGTGCACTTGGCAATGTGTCTCACGTAATTCACTCACTCAAGATAGTGATACAGGGACCATTCTTCTAATCCAGACATACGTCCTAGAAGAATGATTGTCCCAACAGATGTTGAATGCCCCGCAATGGCTACAAGAACCATCCTCTCTATTGTATCATATCTAAGTCATACTAGCATGATGTGAATTCATCATATCTAATATTTATTGGCATGATGTGGAGTACCATCTACATCATCTCTAAGTGGTACTATCATGATGTGAATGCATCATATCTAAGTTGTATTGGCATGATGTGCATCATCTCTAAGTCATACTAGCATGGTGTCAATGCACCATATCTACATTGTACTAGCATGATGTCAGTCATTTGCATCATCTCTAAGTTGTACTAGCATGATGTGACTCAGACATATGCATCATCTCTAAGTTTTACTAGCATGATGATAATGCATCATATCTAAGTTGTACTAGCATGATGTGTCTCAGGACATCTGTATCATATCTAAGTTGTAATGGCATGATACATATCAACAATATTTCAACCTGGACCATTCTCCATAGGGAGAATGACTATCCACCAGCACATTGACTATCCATGATGGCATATATTAGCACTCCCTCCCAACCAAGGAAGTCGTATCCTCCTTTTCAACCAAGCGAGAAATCTCCATGAGTTCCAGCTTGTCCCTCAAGTATGCAAACTTTATATTGGACAGAGGCTTTGTCAAAATATCAGTTGTCTGCTCATTGGTGGAGATGTGTTGGAGAATCACTTCTCCCTTCTGGACTTTATCATGGAGAAAACAGTACTTGATCTCAATGTGCTTTGGCTTTTCATGGAACATGGGGTTCTCTGAAAGATTCACACAACTCTGATTATCACATATATCATAGTCGAATCCAACACCTGATCAAATAGTCCAGAAACTAGCTTATGGAGCCATACTACTTCTGTACAAGCATCACAAGATGCAATATACCTTGCTTCTGCAGTGTTGATTGCAACAGAATTATGTTTCCTACTAGCCCATGATATCATAGCAGATCCCAAACTGAAGCATATACCATAAGTACTTTTTTTGTCGTCTACACTCCATGCTCAATCTGAATCAGTAAATCCATGCAGTTGTACGTCATTGTTTGAGGCATATCTCAAACCATAGTTTAGCGCCCCATGAAGATATCTCAAAATGTGTTTTGCAGCTATCCAATGCTCATGTCTAGGTTCCACCTAGAACTGGCTCAACGTGTTCATAGAAAAGCAAATGCTCGGTCGAGTATTAACCAAATACATCAATTATCCAATCAATTGCTGGTACAGGGATGAGTCTATTGGATCATAATCAAATTCACCCAGCTTCCTCATATCTGTCACCATGGGAGTTGACATGGATTTGCAATCCATAATCCCAAACTTATGAAGGATATTTACAACATACTTCCCTTTCCCTAGGAATATTTCACCATGCTTCTGCCATACTTCTATTCCCAAGTAATAATGCATGAGACCAAGATCCTTCATATTGAATTTTGAGGTTAGCTCCTTCTTACATTGAATAATGAGAGGCTCTGCACCTGTCGGGAACAAATCATCAACATATAGTAGAAATTTAAAAGGTGCATCATTCACAACCTTGTAATAAAGTTTTGGATCAACATAGCTCTTGGAAAATCCAAGTCTCGTCAAGTAACTGTCAATTCATGCACACCAAGCTCATGGAGCTTGCTTGAGTCCATACAAGGCCGTCTTTAATCTACATACATGGGTTTCTCTCAAGTGTACCTCAAAAACTTGAGGTTTCTCTATGTATACTTCTTCCTCAATTACTCCATTGAGAAAATTGGTCTTTACATCCATATGATGTAAAACTCCAACCCATTTATGTTGTAAGAGCTATGATGGCTCTAATAGAGGTATATCTGGAAACTAGAGCAAACGTCTCATCATAATATTCTCCCTCCTGCTAGGAGAACCCTTTAGCCATGAATATTGCCTTGTATTTATTGATACTCTCATCTACTGCATGTTTTATCTTGTAAACCCACTTTGAAGTTACTACCAAATTTCCTTTAGGTCTAGGCACAATTTCCCATACAACATTTTTCATGATGGATTGATATTCTTCCATCATAGCTTCCTTCCATTCTTTCTTCTTGACTGCTTCCTCAAAGGTGGAAGGTTCTACATTGATAATACTTGTCATGAGTGTCACATAACTAGAGAACATTTTGGGCTTCTTTCTCTCCCTGAAGGTTCCACTGGGAGCTTTATGTCTTTATCCTTCTTGTAGGGTGGATTCCAGCCATGTTGGTCGTTTTTTGTTCTTGGGTACAACAACTGGTTCTACAGGTTCAAGTGGTTGGTCTGGTTCTTCACTGGGATGTTCTAGGGAATATGAAATTTCTTCCTTGGGATCTTCATGTTCTTCTTCATCGTTGGAGTCAATGGAATCTTCTATAGATTTTTTGAAGGAAAACTTCTCATCAAAATTTGCGCCCCTGCTGATTTCAATCTTATGTTGACCTGGAACATAGATTATGTAATATTTTGATGTATCATTATATCCAATGAATATGCCCTTCTTACCTGAGGATTCCAACTTCTTCCTTTTGTCCTTGGGAACATGGATATAGACAGGACAGCCAAAGATCCTTAAGTGTTCCACACTTGGTTTATTTTAGGAGAAAGCTTCTTCTGGAGTCATGTTCTCCAATATACGATAAGGACTTTTATTCTGAATATATATGGTTGCCATAACTGCTTCTCCCCATAGAAAACATGGATAGATTTTGGTCATTCAGCATTACCTTAACAAATTCTCCATTGGAACAGTTATTTCTTTCTACCACACCATTTTGTTGAGGATTATGTGGGACAATTAGCTCCATCCTAATCCCAGCTTTTTTACAAAAGGAAACGAGCTCCTTGGAGGTGTATTCTCCTCCATTATCAGATCTTAGCATCTTGATATTCTTATTTTTCGAGTTTTCCACTTCAACTTTGAATTCTTGGAACTTGCCAAATACTTCATATTTTGTCTTTATTAGGTACATCCAAGTCTTCCTTAAGAAGTCATCTATGAATTTCACATAGTAAAGAGAGCCTCCTGGAGACTTCACTGGCATAGGACCACATACATCTAAGTGTATCAGATCCAAGATCTCCTTGGATCTATTCTCACTGCTTGGGAATGGCTTCTTAATATTCTTCCCAAGTGCACATCCTTTGCAAACTCCTTTGTGTATTGATTGTAGTTTTGGTATGCCTACAACTATTTGTTTTAGAGATGGAAATTCTTGATAATGAAGGTGAGCATACCTTCTATGTCATAACTCACTAGGATTGATTTCATCATGTACAAGACCTTGAGCATTCTGACCTAGGAGTTTATGCAATCTTCCTTCACGTATCCCAATGACTCTAGAATATTCTATTTTTAAATCTTTATACCATACAAGAAATTTTCCATCGACAAAGGATATTCTATATCCTTTGTCTTCCAAGCAAGAAATAGATAATAAATTATTTTTCAAACCAGGAACATATATGTAACACACCCGACCCCTAAGTACCCTTTTTAGCGATGGGGCATCAAAATTTTATCTTTCCTCCATTCTCTCGAACCCTCTTCTCGATATATCCATCACCTTCTACTTGTCACGATATTTCCAACCACCGCTACCGTGCTCAAATCCAAGCTCGGGATTGGAATTTATGCCCTTCTGAAATCATGTGCGCATGATGGGTCAAAGACCACGTGGCATCCACGTGGGTTCATCTCATTCATACTATCCCAAGGTTCCCCCAAGTTTCAGAGCTCCCTAGCGCTCCTACCTCTATGGAGGAACCCATCCATCATGAATTCCACCAGCAATTCTTCGTCTTCATTTAATGTACAGACTGTTGGGAATTCGACGTTCAGTGATTCGGTGTTGAATGCCCCTTTTTTATTTCTACGTGCATATCTGTTATAACCCTAAATTGCACCACACGTGCTTACCTGGCATCAAGCCAACTCATATCCTTTCTTTTCCAAAAACACTATTGAACAACTCTTTGAAAATCCTCTTGTATAAAGGCCCACGTGCCCTAATACATTACTGCACGCGTGTACACGTTGGCTGACCCAAAACAGCCCGCGTGGACCGACAAAAGCATGAAAAAAGGAAAGTTGACGACGGAATGAAAAGCTATGGGTGAGTTAACTGAAACTCCCGGCCATGCATGGCCGAGGGTTTGTCCAAATACCTAGCTCCTTCTAGCCTATAAAAGAAGGGGTAGAGGTCCCATTTGGAAGAAAAAAAATATAGCAAAGAAACTCTGCCCATTTACATATTCCCATTGTCCCAACCCTTTAGCCTTTCCTTATGCCAAAGGAGATTCAAAGCAAAGCAGTTGAAGGACAGAAGAAGAGGAGCCCAGGATCAGATTCGAGGAGCAGTGGTCGGTCTCAGCTTTTGTAAGTTGACTCATTCTAAGTAATAAAGAGAATTTTTTTTCCGTCCCAATTCATGAACTGTTTATAGTTTGATCAGTATATGTTTTGATTTCTAACCCGTTAGTATATAAGTAGTATGCATGCATAGTTGTTGCTTGTCTTGGATGTAGGTCAGCTTTGGAAGGAGTATTGTGAACAAGTAATCAAGCACAACGGAGGATCGACATCAAATGTCGGGAACGAGGTAGGTTGATCTTTCCATGCATTTACTAAGAAAAGGGGATTTAAATCTAGGGATGAAGGTAGAAAGTAATTTCTATTTGGTCATATCTACATGCAAAGTATGAACTCTATTTGCTAGTCAGTAGGGTGATTTCCCCCAACAACAATATCCTATGAAGGCCCAAAGTTCTGGAATTCCTCCATGTGGCTCCGATCTTCGACTCTTATGACTTATCCTACTACAACACTCCAGACCTCTGGAGTCCTGAAACTCTGAACTCTCGAGGTCCTATAGCCATTAGGTCATGCAACCACACACCGAGGGGGTGACACACGACAAAGGACATGGTGACATGTGGCCCTATAAATGGTTGACACGTGTCATGTTCTAGTTGGCATATAATGCCTGTATAACACCCGAATCAAGGTGACATGTGGCACATCGAACGAGGGTCCACGGCACCCTGGGTGAAATTAGCATGCCACGTTACTTTGTATTAACAACCTTCCAATGCCCCTTAGATCTCACAGTCGATGTGCGTCCACGTAGATCCATAGATCTACGACCTTAGTTACTGCATGACTTTAGAATTCGGGGGTTCCACACTCCTTTTCTCCTGGAGTAGGACTTCGTCAAAGTGCCATACGCAAGTCCTTCCACTGGTTGATCAGACATTTGAGAGGGATTCTCAACGAACTCCCTACATCAACGACTTACAACCCTATCTCCAGGGTCCCTAGGTTTCAATGTTCAACCACTACTAGAGGGACACCTATCAACCCGAAACACACTGGAAAAATACGTGGCACCTGCCTCGGGTTACCGACACCTCCTTACTATCTCATGAGGCTACCACACATGGAATCACCGTTGCTTGACACATGG
This sequence comes from Picea sitchensis, assembly GCA_010110895.2. Lineage (NCBI taxonomy): Eukaryota > Viridiplantae > Streptophyta > Pinopsida > Pinales > Pinaceae > Picea > Picea sitchensis. The sequence continues at coordinate 85,331 of SNQJ01S0000928.1, forward strand.
ACCCCCACATGCTTTCGATGTGATACGCATGTCCCTACGATCAAATGGTCGAGGGGGGTCCAGAATGATCCTTATATCGATGACCTATGTCTTCTTCGAGCTCTGGGATTCAAATCTTTCCACACTTTGTACCACACTTCCTTCCAGAGTTTCGAACTTTGAACACATGAAGGACCTTGATCAATGGTCCACGTGTCCTCAATAATGAGTGATCGATATCTACTCTGGCCTTTGGGCCTTCCAGAGTTCTCGACCCAAAACGCCAAACACCTCTGATTTTTCGGAGTGTTGAACTCCAAAACATGCTTAATCTGTCGCCATGTGCACCTAGTGCCCACGACCAGGATTTGCTCTAGCCTTCGGAGCTTCACGAAACTTTCATGCTCTTACGATTAAATTTTGATTTCATCGGATAACCGGGCTTCCGGATATCTGTTGATCTGCGGACCACGTGTCCCTCTAATAAAAACAACCCAGATTAACTTCAGGCTCCGGGACTTCAGAGAATTCGCCTTCTTTACGACGAAAACACAGCATTTGTTGAACTCGTGAAGTCTGAAATACTCGAGGGGGTTAACACTCATGCTTCCTCTCCAGATCCAACGATTGTGAAATACCTTGGTTCCTCTTGAATGGATCTCATCCGCTCGTCCTCCAAAAAAATGAATCCTCCCTTTCAAGACCTAAATCTCGCTATATTTCCTGAGCTTGAGACTTAGAAAAATCTCCTGTGCACTCCTTCTGCTCGCTCACCTTGATATCCTTTCAACATTTCACTAAGTGTTGGCCCTACGCACACTGTGCACAAGTCTCTCCTTTGAGATTTTCTACTCAGACGAGTATATGTGTATTCCTTGCACTAGGATTTCAAAAGAGAAACAATTTGAAACTAATTGAATATCAAAGGTTTATTCCTTCAACCATGAAATACATACACATGCATATAAATCCGAAAATAGATAACATAACATTACCCAATTAACTCAGCGATAAGCAAACTCAGATATTCAAAACATGCATTTCAATCCAAGTGCACAGGATAAACGAAACATGTATCTATTACAGTCAGTCATCAATACTGATTGTGGGTTTTAGCCTCTCCACCCAACCATAGGCTCATAGGAATTCATTCTTAGCTCTCTGGAAACCCCCGTGCCAAGCCATGATATCACTAGGGAACTCATACAGTCTCTCAAAGACTCTCTTTCTCTGTCGCGACAACTCTTGCAATTCCTCAGAGATCTCTCTTTGTCACAGCCTCTGCAAGGTTTATCAGGTGCTCCCTCAACATCAAGCTCGTGCTCTCCTACTCAGGTTATGTTCTTATGCAAATTATCAGAGATATTTTCTCCCATTCTATCCAGTAACCAGAACATCTTATCGAGCTTTAAGTTCTTCCTCTTAGTTGGAAAACCTTTCGCACTCTTCCTCTTTCTTTCTACATATCTGGGTCGTGCCTTCCCTTCCCCATGTTTCTCTTCTTGTCTGCCTTCGCATGCATTCTTGCATGCCTTTCTCCTCCTTAGGAAGGTTATGTACCTATCTTGTTCCTTCTATCAGAAGGAAACTTGGGTAAGTCTCGGCCTGCATGAAAAACTGCCTTATGTGGTACTTCGGGCTAACAGTTTTTTGTCTCCCCAACCAGACCCTCCATGCTTCCATTAATTGGGGTAGTTGATTGCTCAACCAACAGTCCTTTTCTCATTAACTGATTTCTCCTTGGGGTCATGATGAGGCTTATTATTCCAGCAAGGAGAAATTTGGGTCATTTGGACATAATGAACCCTCTCCACAGTTTCCTCACTCTTTTTCCTCTAGTGATATCATGTCCAGTACTTTGAGGCTTCACCCCCATAGTCAGTTTCTGGAAATATAAATAATAATACATTTACATTGTTCCCATGCCATAGCATGGTTATCATAATTAATGATTAATTACAAGTTGGGGGAAACAAGGGTGTTACAATATAAAACATTGCTAAGATGAACATTGTTACCTGATTCCATTTTGATATAAGCTTTTTCAATTCCCTTGACTGCATAAGATTTGTTGTCTCCAAGTTCCACTTTATGTGATGTTTCCTTTTCCTTCATGCTTGAGATATTTTCACGATCACCTGTCATATGTCTTTAAGCTCCACTATCGATAAACCACATGTCATCTTCAAGAGATCTTGTAAGAGATGAGTAGAAGAAGAAATCAGTTTCTTCATGCTTGGATTTCTTTGAAGGTTCTTCATCATTGGCGGTTGACACATGGTGTCTTTCCTTTCTCTTCTTTTCTAGTTTAGGACAATCATTTTTGTAGTGGCCATATTCATGGCATCCATAACATTGTACCTTTGCATATATCTCTTATGATTGAATTTCTTTCTTGAGACAAATATTTTCTTACCTTCATGTCTCTTGAACTTTGTTGCATAGGCTTGAGCATCCTCTTCCTTTTGATATCTCCCCTTTGAGTTGATCCTTGTCTCTTCTTGTGCACAACAGGTCCAAAGTTCGTCAAGCGTTGGAAACTCCTTCCTTGTGTTCATGCTTGCAGCAAATAAATCCCATGTTCTAGAGAGACCATTAAGTGCAATATTCACAATTTCCTTTTCAAGGATAACTTCTTAAATGGCTTGTAGTTGATCTCTCAACTGATAAATCCTTACAAAGTATGAGGCTACAATGTCATCCTTAGTCATCTTTGTGTCAAAAAGCTCGTTCTTCAGACCCATCACTTGTCCAATATTTCTGACTGCAAAGAGGTTAGTTAGGGCATCATACATCTTTTCGGATGAGTCAAGATTTGATATATATGGTATAAAGGGATATTTGATAGAGTCCACAATGATACTCATAGTGTTGTTGTCACTGTCCTTGAACTTCTCTGTTGTTGCAACGTTCTAAGGTTCCTTCTCTTTTCCTGCTTCAAACTATGGTTCCATGATCTTTCCCTTTACAATATTTAGAACTTTGATCTTGGCAAGGATGCAGTCAATCCTTGTCTTCCATGCTCTGAAGTTTGAAGCTCCTTCTAGCTTGTTCTCTGACTTCATGGAGTAAGCCATGATTTCCTTTGACTTTGACTTTGACCCAAAAAATCAACCTTGATGTTTTTTCTAGCTGAAGGTACCAAGAGGTGTGTGAGTCTAAGGTGCACTAGAATGTCGAAGAATTATTCCAAACTTCTCACTTGAAGTGTCCAAAGAGTTAGGTTAGGGTTTGTTGCAGCTGCAAATTCAGAAACCCTAGTTGCAGCTACAATTGGTGCCACAGCAAGCTTGCCAAGGAACTGTCACTCTACCTTCCAGTGGTTAGACTATTATGAAGATAATGTTAGCCCATAACCTATTAGAATAATCAATGTGCTCATTTCACCATAGACAATATCACAATATTGTCACCCAACCATAGGTATGCAGCCACCCCAGAGCACTGAAACCTTTGACAATTAGAATGATTTTGGAAGTAATACCAGACCCAACAAATAACCAAGAGAGAGTGCACCTCTCTTTCAAAGATAGTGCACCAAGCAAAAAGTCCCAAAACCATAAACCAATACCAATACCCAGTTGCAATCATTGCAACTACACTCTTCCTTTAGACTTGTGCACCATTTTTCTTGTGTGAGCTTGTGTGTGAGTGAGTGTCCAAATGAGCTCAAGCACCCTCTATTTATAGTGCTCCTTGTCACTTGTCTAGGCTGACTTCTCGTTTTGGAGAGTCGTACTTTAATATTAATTCTCTTACTGAGCCAACTTGTCTTCTAGGGTTTCTACACATTTGTTTAGGGTTTCTCTAGCTTTCGAACTATTCTAATCTAGTCAAAGGTTACACATGGAGGTTGATACATCCCGCAACTACCATAATATCAACAATGCTTACACTCAAGAAAGGAACACACTCAATCATGAAATTAGAGGTTGAGTCTACTACCACACACAAGGGCTTACGCAAGAGAGAAACAATGATGGGTCTACATACATAGAGAAATAATATATATATACATACCTGGGTCCAATTCTCACGAGTGACATGTTGTGTAACATCCCAAGCCACCTGCTAGGCTATGCCACTTAAAAATTTGAACTCTGATACTAATTTAATTCATAAAAATACTCTGCAAATGCACATATTCATACAAAATAAAAATAAAAATATACATGCAACTTACACAGGAAAAACCAATGAAAATAATTGCATAAATATTAACACAACACGTGAATTAACACACAATTGACACATATCTTTGATAAAGAGAACACCAACTACGTGCATACCTTCCACATTCCTCCCAGCCTTAGATCACAATACCCAAAACTCTCAGCAATGGATCACCCCCAAGTTGGGTCTTAAACTCCACCTAGGCAAGGGAATCCTAACCCACGCTAAGGTCTCCCGGATAGTATAAAGCTCAGACTCAGGTGCCAACTCAAGCTAACATCCTATAGTCTCTCATTCCCCACATGTTTGTCCCACCCTAGGAAGTGTGCCCCTTTTTTGTTCAATATTCCTTCGATTTCCCCACTTCCCTTCCGAGGTTTCAGCAAAAGGTCGTACATGAAGTCTCATAGCCCTATAGTTACAAATTGGAACCTTGGGAATTAATTCCGAGCAATTCTTTCACCTGGAGAGAATGCTCACGGTCCTGGCAACCCACTTCTTCAATAGTCCACGAGCCTGGCAACCCACTTCTTCAATGGTCCACAGGCCTGGTAACCCACTTCTTCCACTCCAAATCTTCCCAAGTACAGGTACATGTACAGGTGATAGTAACAATAGGGTACATATGATATCTCAATGAGTGAATGAATCAAGATAGAATGAATAGAAAAATAAACTAAGTCCAAACTATATGTATGCATGTTTTCAACTTGACACTTGTCATGTTGGGAACTACCTTGGGCCCACTTGACCCCCACTTGTCCCCATCCTTAGAACTTAGGATAAAATAAATATCCATACTTTATACTTTAAGTAATATTAATATAATACTCCTTTGGGATTAAGCCCCCCTACCTTAGCTCCTTTTCCTAAAATTTTAGTCCCCTTTCCCTATCTAGTGGAATTTATCCCCCCATACTCTTTTACATGGTTTTTTTGTAGCAGTGATGTGTTTTCATTAATATTTGTGTGTGATTACATATAACAATGATGGCTCACTAGCCATTTTAGCATCTAGTTACACAATCTAATAACCACACGGGAACTCTAGCCTCAAAATACATATACACAAAGGCACTCTGGCCCAAATGTCCTGGCTCACCAACCTATGTGTTCATTTACATTTATATGTACAATTTGGGTTCGGCCTAGGGGTATTACATTCCCCTCCCCCTCATTTATGCATTCTCCTCAATGCAGTATATACACATATACCATCAAAACTTCAAAAGTCTTCAAAAACATGCAGGTATTCTTCCTACATTGCATCCTCATGCTCCCAAGTTGCATTCTCAAAACCATACCAGGTCCATTGGACCTTTAGTAACCCTATGGCTTGATTCTAGAGTTGATTGATCTTTCGGTCCAATATGCAAACTGGTTGCACTTGAAAGTCGCCTTCTTGCTCCACCTGGATCACATTCTAATCAATGCCATGATTATCATTAGGTACATACTTTTTAAGCAATGATACATGGAATACATTATGAATACGCATTGATGCAAGTAAGGCAAGCATGTATGCTACAGGACCAATCCTCTCCAGGATTTTAAATGGCCCACAATATCGAGCTGCCAGTTTTGGACAAATTCCCAACTTCAGGGGACTTCTTTTAGCTTTTAATTTCAATAACACAGGGTCACCCACTTTAAATTCCCTGTGATTTCTTCCCTTATCAGCGTAAATTTGTTACCTCTTTTGGGCAGTATTTAAATTATGGTTTATTCTCACCATCTTCTCTTCCATTTCCCTAAGTAATTTTGGTCCAACCATTTCTCTGTCTACTGGGTTGTCCCAGCTCACTGGTGTGTTGCACTTTCTTCCATAAAGTGCCTCAAATGGGCTCATCTTTAAAGATGTTTGATACCCATTGTTATAAGAAAACTCCACCAAGTGTAAACAATCCTCCCATTTTGATGGTTTATCTATCACATACATCCTTAGCATGTCTTCTATCACCTTATTCACCCTTTCTATTTGTCCATCTGATTTTGGATGATAAGTTATGCTAAAATTCAGATTTGTTCCAAATCCCTTGAATAATCCCTTCCGAAAATTTGATGTAAATTTGGGATCTATGTCAGATACAATTGTCTTGGGTATACCATGTAGTCGTGCAACTTCTCTCATATAAATATTAGCAATGTTGTCTTCCTTGTGAGTGAGATTTAATGGAATAAAGTGGGCATCTTTAGTAAGCTTATCCACCACCATGATAATGAAATCATGTTGCTTGGTTGTTCTGAGCAGCTTGGTGATGAAATCCATTATTACAACTTGTCATTTCCACTCAAGGATGGGTAATGGTTGTAGCAGACTAGCTGGATGTCTATGATCAACCTTGACTTTTTGACATTCCAAACACTTGTCAATAAAATCAACAACCTCTTTCTTCATACCTAGCCAATAATATTGGCTCTTGACAGCTACAATAGTTTTATGGTAACCTAGGTGTCCAGCATAAGGCACATTATGCATTTCTTTTAAAATCAGATTTTTCAATTCCTGAGAATTTGGCATATAAATTTTGCCCATGTACATGAGAATTTCATCATTTTCCAGTTTATATTCTTCATTTTTCTGTTGCAAATTACCTTGCTGAAAATTTTCTTTTACCTCCATGTATTTCTAATCTGATTTTGCAGCCTCTTAAATTTTGTCCTTCAAATCTGATTGGTACATGCGAATGGTCATAGCATGCATCTCATACACCCTCCAGCTGAGTGCATCAACCACCTTGTTCTCTTTACCTTTGATATGATTTATATCAAAGTCATATTCACTAAGGAATTCCAACCATTTGTTTTTCCTCGCATTTAAAGTTGGTTGTACAAACAAATATTTCAGACCACTATGGTCTGTCCTCAATTCAAATATTTTCTCCATGAGGTAATGCCTCAACATATTCAAGGAATGAACTATGGTTGTCAATTCTAAATCATGAGTAGCATAGTGCCTTTAATGCTCCTTTAATTTCCTTGATTCATAGCATACCACATGCCCATTATGACTAAGAACTCAACCAACTCCTTCTTTACATGCATCAGTGCATAAAATGAAGTCTTCATTTAGACCGACAATCTTTAATATTGGAGCACTTGTTAGTGAATGCTTCAAGTCTTGGAAACTCCTTTCACAATCCGATGTCCACTCACACTTCACAGCCTTCTTTTGCAAGGAAGTGATTGGATGTGAAATCCTTGAGAATACCTAAATGAACCTTTTGTAGTAACCTACAAGTCCCACGAATGATCTCACCTCAGAGACATTCCTTGTTTTTGGCCACCCCTCAATGGCCTTTATCTTTTCTATGTCTACTACCATCCCTTCCTCTGAAATGATATGGCCCAAATAATAAATTTTCTTCTGGTAGAATGAGCACTTACTCAATTTTGCATACAACGGATGGCCCCTCAATACCTATAATACCATCCTCAAGTGCTTCTCATGCTCTTCCTCACACTTAGAATATATAAGAATGTCATCCAGGAAGACAATGAAAAACTTATCTGAGTAATCCCTAAAAATATTGTTATCGTGCAAACTATAGGTTGGGAAAATCCTCACCCAATCCACTGGATGGAAATAACTGCGGGAGGGTCTACCCACTGTCACCTCAGATAAACCTTCCCTTTCTTTTGTGAAGGAATAATCCAACACAAGGGGTATTCTCACGTGAACCTAGGGATAAATGAAGTGGAAAGTGAGAGTATGGAAGTGAAGTCCCTATAGGTCAATATACTAGGTGAGAAAAGGTTTGATAATGCGTCTCAAGGATGGAGGATGGTTGCCAAAGCCTTGGGTACCTACACCAGAGAGTTACACTTGCCCGAGACAAGACAAATAACCAATATACAAGCCTAAATGTCAAAGGGACAAGCATGTGAATATTTTTGTCCTAAATTACAACACTAAACAAATATATATATCAGCAATGGAATCAATCATTTACTACAGAAATAACCATTAAAACTATTAAGTAATTATTGGATAATGAAGCACTGAAACAAAAAGATAACTTTCCACTACTTTAGCACAAGTTTTGATGGAGAATCATGCCAGCAAAAAGATGTTTTCAAAGATTTTTCAAAGTAACCAAATAGTTGTAGCAAAGATTTTCTATAGCAACAACTTTTACCCCAAGAAACTAGCCAACAACTTGCCCAACAAGAGCCAATATCAAGTAGATAAACAATAGCAACTTGCCAACTATTTTCAGAGGTAAAAGAGTGAGAAATTAAGCTTGAAAAAGAGAGATTGCAGCAGCCCTAATGGTTGTAGCATAATTTTGTAAAAGCAACAAGATATCCTTGACCAATCAAAATGCCCTCGTGGCTCAAACAAGCTTAAAGCATAAGGAAAAGTTTCCAACTTAGATAATTACAATATATCGTGTTTTCATGTATCCCAATGCAATGTTTTTGTTTCTCCAATGCAAGAACACTAGTGCCTTTAACTACTGGGTTGTGGAGTATAAAAAATTAAGGAGCTAGTTGAGCTACTTCCTTGGGGGTGTAAGCGCTTTTACTCCCCAAGGCAAGCTAAATTAGCTAGGAAAAACCCTAAGAGAGTGTAAGCCCTTTTACTCCTCCTAGGATTTCCTTATGCAACAAAGTATTTCAAGAAAAATATAATGGACTTAGTGGGCTTGTCTGCACTTATACTCCCCAAAGGTTTAAGCAAATTAACCTTGAAACCAAGAAAAAAAGCAATAGCAGCAAAGATTCCTTACCTAGTCCAAGCATTAACAAGATAAACCTCTTTTTAACCAAGCAAATCCAACATAGAGAAAGAAATACACCTCCACTAGAGATAGTGCATCATCCATCCATCCAATAGCCAAAGCAAAACCATTAAAAAAGTAAGTGATAAGAGAGATATGTAAAAATTCCCAAGTAGGGCACAAATTTCAGCCACGAATGTCTTCTCTCAAGTGAGAGCTATGATCAAAATGAAATAGAAGTGATCTCTATTTATACAAATCCTACTAAAAGTGTGTTTCCACTTATCTTTAGGGTAAACGACAAAGTAAGCATACAACAACCCTTACTTTTCCCCTTTTACACAATAATAATATCTAATTCATAATTTTCACATGAAAGAAACCCTAAAACTAAGACGTCACCCTCCTACGGAAACTTTTTGGCACTTTTTGCAAGTCGTTGGAGTAGAAGATGGAAATTGTTAGGCCTTCTAGGGCCTCCCTCTCAAGCTCTAGGCTTTCCTCATCCAAGCCAAGTCTTATGCCATCAAAACATGTCAAGTGTCAAGCAATAACACCAACACCACCACAACCCTAGCCCTAGGGTGATGTCAACCTCCTCAAAAGTGTCGTTTTACCCTCAAGAGAAAATCGTTGGGCTGGCTAAGGGATGATTTATGTCCTCCATGGTATATCCTCGGGCCTCCAAAGGCTAGCATATTTTTCTAGTGTGTGGGCCATGGTATCACACCTGTGGGCTTCAAGCCCCAATGAAGCCCAAGTTAGGCTTGTTCTTCCAAAATTGTCCACCAACTAGGTCCTGCAAAGACAATGAATACACCCTCCAAGGATATCAAGTCAAATGCATCATGATAAGTAAATCAGAGCAAGAAAAGAGGCATATAATCATTTACATCCAAACCACCTCATCAAAATATACAAGTGCTCAAAGACCCTATGCAATTTTCCAAGTTTAGGTATGGGAGGGTTGAAAAATCAACCTATTGGGTGAATCGTACCTCAAGTTTAGGAGTGTTTCCCAAGTGGAACTCTATCTATGTCATGTGGATGAAATGACATGGATGGGGGTGATACTTTTGGGCATGGGTTCATGACATACAAGGGATCATAGTTTCTCATTTATGGGTTCCTTTTTAGAGGGTATGTTGCACCTTCATTTTCAATGCAACCTTTTTCCAAGCCCATTTATTGTCTTTTGTTCTTTTAAGATGTTTCTAGGTTGAATCCAAGGTGGGGATTCTACATAAGCATGAAAAACTATTCCCACCTTGACTCTACCCTTGTCACATCATGCTTCCCCAAGTTTAAGACGATGTGTCGGATTTCTAACTAAGAATGAAAAACATTGCCCACACACGCTCTACCTTGGTTGGCATTTTTGCATTTGTTATTTTCTTACGAGTCCCAACAATTTCTTATGAGAGACATTTCATTGTCATTGGGATCCCTGGGAGAGCATCTAGAAGGTTCATGATTGGATTTTATCTTTTTCCATCTACAAGCCTCTAGGATTTCATCCCCTTCTTCCCATGAAATGAGGGACAATCCCTTCTTGGGTCAGTAAACCCAAAAATCCAAAAAGGTAAGGAGATGAGGGGATGAAGTGTGGGAAGTGGTAAGTATGGTCATGAATGACACGATGTCCTGTCAAGGGGACCCCCAGTAGCAGAACTATCCTGAAGGGTGACTGACTTACCAGGACGCATTGTCAACCACCAAAGTGAAATAGGGAAAGGAGCATAATTTCCAAGCAATCGTTACATAATCAAAAGTAGTTTTAAATTCAATAAACTCAAATGCCTCAAATATTGAAATGACACTCACCATAATGCATGTCTTTTACCTCATGGAGCAAGCCCCAATTTCTTCCGAAAGCCATATGATGTGGTGGATACCCTCATGATCAACCTGGAACTGTGGTGGTCAAGAGAGCCTCTATCTGTGTAAGTGGACATTGTTGGTCAAGCTATCTCTCGGTACTCCATGCCTACAACCTGAGGGACTTGAGAGATCATCTCCTTAGTTATCCCTATGAATTGGGGATAACATCTAGCTCCTACTTTGGGACATGTACTCACCATAGAGTGCATGAGAACCACAACATCTCATGGTGGACATGTACCTACACTGAAACATAAAACTGTAAAATCTAGGTTGGTTTTATCACCCTTCATCCATATAAAAATCAAAACTCAAAATAACAACTAATCTAGAAATTTTTATTTTTTTTTTCATTTTTCATATATATGATGAAAATAAAAACATGTAAGTCAATAATGAAAGTAGAGAAAAATGAAAATAAAATATGAAATGCAACTAAACTACCGTGAGAAATCATTATGCAAATGCAGGAAATCAAAATGACCTACCTACTTACCTGGGGCCCTAGGGCCTTGAAGATCAAGCGATAGGTGATGTCAGGTGAAGTCATATAACCAATGCAACCGGTTGATCATCTCATCAAGGTATCTCCCCCTATGCTTAATTATGTAATACAACAAAGATAAGTCAAGCACATAATGACCATGAGCATAAATAGACATATAACTAGTCATGAAATGAAAATCATGGAAATGGGTGGGAGGGAGGAAATCTTGCTGGAAAGAGAAACCACCAACCTGATCATCCCAAAAATCCTACCTAAAAGTATAGCCACAAGCCTGATCAACCCATCTATGAAGAGGGCTACCATGTATAGACGACGACTCGTCTTGATCTCCACTTAGAATATCACTACTCCGTGAAGGTTGATAAAAGGTAAGTGATCCGAATAAAACCTTATGATTCCCTAGAGAAGAGGAAACAGGATAAGGGACAACCTCAGGTCCTAATAAGGACTCTTTTCCTATACCCAAAATATGTTTCTTCTTCATCTGCATTTTTTTCTGAAGGGCTGCAAGATGAAAACATTTTTGCTATGCGGTGTGAGTCTTTGACTGCTCTGGAATGGCCACGTACTAGTATCCATGTAAATCCAGGAGCGAAGGTGGCTGAAAGTTTTCAGAGAAAAAATCGGTATCCCCAAAAGGATATGCATCACAACTCCCAAAGGATGACTGAAGATCACCCTGAGTATGTTGTGACAAGTCATCCTCGAATGGACAAAACAAATATGTAACCATATCATCATTAGGTTGTCAAACATATGAATCATATACGCATGAAGACCAATCCTTTGAATATGACAATTCAAACGCCTTTGCTTGAGAGCTACCTTTAACGTTGTAAATAGGATATCCATTAAAAATAATGCAACCCACACCCCATCTATGTCTCCCAACATGTATGAAATCATCAACATTTTGATCAACCATGTCAAAGGGGTCTTCCACAGGATCTTCCATGTCACTTATTTTGATCATTTCTTCATCTTCATGTGCAAGAGGCAGGACAACTTCACCTTCATCAAGTGAGATAATGGACACTGATGTGTCATCTAGGTCTTCATTATGGAGATCTTCTTGACAACTTTCTTCATAGATTTGTTCTTCTAGCACTTCTTATGTAGTCGGTGGATGATAGTCTTCTTCAGTTTTGCATTCCTCACTTATTGTCTCATCGTCCACTGGAAAACCTTCTTTATAAAGAGCGTCTTTGAGCTCTTGGAAAGTATCTTGCAAATTTTGAGTGGCTAGCCGATAATTTCTAAGAAATTATTCAATGACCTTTGTATAAGATGGGATACTTTTTGGATCACATGAGTGTGAAAGCCACTTTATTTGACTTTCTTCCAGAGAAGACACACAAATTTTCATTAGTACATATTCATACAACACATTTAAACGTGAAGCATACTTCATATAATTCACGACATGGGTGACCGTTAGAGCTGGATCACCATTAAAATTAGGGCAACTTGCCCTCCACTCCATAGAGAAATGATATGGATATCCAAGGATATTCTGAACATAAATAGAAGGATACATCTTATGGAATTCCCATGGTAAGTCCCATGATGCCATGGTTCCATTACTTAGGGTAATACCTCAATGGAGTCGCTAGATGAAATCAAGGCTCATCAAAGGATGGAAAGGGGGAAACAAGGAAAGGTGGGTTTTGGGAAGGTGGAGTCGCCAAATGAGCTTTAATAGGAGCTCAACAAGGGTGGAAGAGTTACCTCCTTTAAGTGGAGTCGCTAGGAAAGCTAGGGAAAGGATTTGGGATAGCTTTCCAAAGTGTCGTTAAGGCTCAGAAGAGGATTCAAAATCCTCCCCAACAACTGTGCCAAAATGTTGTCACGTAAATTGTAGGTTAGGCAAAGCCTGACCCAATCCACTAGATGGAAATAACTATACGAGGGTCTACCCACTCTCACATTAGATAAACCCTCCCTTGCTTCTGTGAAGGAATAATCCAACACAAGGGGGAGTCTTGGGTGACCCTAGGGAGAAATGAAGTGGAAAGTGAGAGTATGGAAGTGAAACCCCTATAAGAAAATATACTAAGTGATAAAAGGCTTGATAACGGGTCTCGAGGATGGAGGATGGTTTCCAAAGCCTTGAGTACCTACACCATAGTGTTACACCTGCCCGAGACAAGACAAATAACCAAGATACAAGCCTAAATTTCAAAGGGACAAGCAAGTGAAGCTTGTTGTCCTAAATTACAGCAATAAACAAATGTATATATTAGTAATGAAATCAATCATTTACTACAGAAACAACCATCAAAACTAACAAGTAATTATTGGATAACGAAGCACTTAAACAATAGATAACTTTACAATATTTTAGCACAAGTTTTGATGGAGAATCGGGGTTGAAAATGTATTTTTTCAAAGATTTTTCAAATCATCCAAATGGTTGTAGCAAAGATTTTCTACAACAACAACTTTTTTTCCCAAAAAACTAGCCAACAACTTGCCCAACAAAAGCCAATATCAAGTAGATAAACAATAGCAAATTGCCAACTATTTTCAGCGGTAAAAGAGTGAGAAATTAAGCTTGAAAAAGAGATATTGCAGAAGCCCTAATGGTTGTAGCATAAGTTTGTAACAACAACAATATATCCTTGACCAATCAAAATTCCCTAGTGGCTCAAGCAAGCTTAAAGAATAAGGAAAATTTTCCAACTTAGACAATCACAATATTTCATGTTTTCACACATCCCAATGTGATGATTTTGTTTCTCCAATGCAAGAAGATTAGTGCCTTTAACTATTGGGTTCTGGAGTATCAAAAGTTAAGGATCTAGGTGAGCTACTTCCTTGGGGGTGTAAGCCCTTTTACTCCCCAAGGCAAGCTAAGCTAGCTAGGAAAAACCCTAAGAGGGTGTAAGCCCTTTTACTCCTCCTAGGATTTCCTTATGCACCAAAGTATTTCAAAACAAATATAATGATCTTAGTGGGGTTGCATGCACTTATGCTGCCCAAAAGTTTAAGAAAATTAACCTTGAAACCAAAAAAAGAAGCAATAGCAACAAAGATTCCTTACCTAGTCCAAGCATTAACAAGATAAACCTATTTTTAACCAAGAAAATCCACCATAAAGCAAGAAGTAGACCTCCACTAGAGATAGCACATCATCCATCCATCCAATAGACAAAGAAAAAATAATTACAAGAGCAAGTGACAAGAGATATATGTAAAAATTCCCAAGTAGGGCACAAATTTCAGCCAAGAATGTCTTCTCTCAAGTGAGAGCTACGATCAAAATGAAATAGAAGTGATCTTTATTTATACAAATCCTACTAAAAGTGTTTGTCCACTTATATTTAGGGTAAACCACAAAGTAAGGGGACAACAACCCTTACTTTTCCCCTTTTACGCAATAATAATATTTAATTCATAATTTGCACATGAAAGAAACCCTAAAAGTAAGATGTCACCCTCCTAAGGAAACCTTTTGGCACTTTTTGCAAGTCATTGGAGTAGAATATGGAAGTCGTTGGTCCTCCTAGGTCATCCTTATCAAGTGCTAGGTCTTCCTCCTCCAAGACAAGTATTCTACGATCAAAACGTGTCAAGTTTCAAGCAATGACAACACCACCACCACAACCCTAGCATGATGGTGACGTCAACCTCCTCAAAAGTGACGTTTTAGCCTCAAGAGAAAATTGTTGGGCTGGCTAAGGATTGGTTTATGTCCTCCATGGTATCTCCTCAGGCCTCCAAAGGCTAGCATCTTCTTCCAGTGTGTGGGCCATGGTATCCAACTTGTGGGCTTCAAGCCCCAATGAAACCCAAGCTAGGCTTGTTCTTCCAAAATTGTCCACCAACTAGGTCCTGCAAAGATAATGAATACGCCCTCCAAGGATCTCAAGTCAAATGCATCATGATAAATAAATAAAATCAATAAAAGATTCATCTAATCATGTACATCCAAACCACCTCATCAAAATAAACAAGTGCTCAAAGACTCTATGCAATTTTCCAAGTTTAGGTATGGGAGGGTTGACAAAGCAACCTATTCGGTGAATTGTACCTCAATTTTAGGAGTGTTTCCCGAGTGGACCTATCTCTAGGTCATGTGGATGAAGTGACATGGATGGGGGCAAGAATTTTGGGCATGAATTTCTTGATATACAAGGGATCATAGTGTCTCATTTATGGGTGCCTTTGTAGAGGGTGTGTTGCACCTTCGTTTTCAATGCAACCTTTTTCCAAACCCATTTATTACCTTTTGTTCTTTTAAGATGTTTCTAGGTTGAAGCCAAGGTGTGGCTTCTACCTAAGCATGAAAAACAATGCCCACCTTGAATCTACCCTTGTCACATCATGATTCCCAAGTTAAAGACGATGTGTGGGATTTCTACCTAAACATGAAAAACATTGCCCACACGCGCTCTACGTTGGTTGGCATTTTTGCATTTGTTATTTTATTACAGGTCCCATCAGTTTCTTATGAAAGAAATTTCATTGTGATTGGGATACTTGGGCAAGCATTGATCCATATGGATTTTGGTGGCCTCCCACCTATTCCAACTGGCTCATTTTGGTAGTTTTCCAGTTCAACAGTATTTTTTCCTAGTTTTTGGGTCCCTAACTTCCAGGGTCGTTTTGAGGCCCTAAAAAACATTTTTACGGCTCGCCACAACCAAATTGAATAGGGATCGCCACATGCAATATGTGTATTCCTCGGATAGACCTTTCCAACGGGCTATTATGCGCCTAAAACGGAGATCGTATGCAAAAGTTACGACCCCAGGAAGTTGATGTACTAACTTACCCAAACAGGGCCCACATGACTTTTGGCGCTTCATCTCCTAGGGTTAGGTTTTTGGATGTATAGGGTTTTTGACATTCCTGTTTATTGTAAAAATTCCTTGAGAGCCTCATTGTAATCATATTCTTGCGAATGAGCACAACCGTAACATCTCTTCTCAGAGATAAGCCACCACCATTCTAGCAATCTTGTTTTCCCTTGCATTTTACAGTTTCAATTTATTTCCTTATTGAATAGAAACCAATTTTACTATATATATGTTATTATGTGTTAAGAATATTTTGATAATAATTTGTATTCATTTTGTTTTTCTCTTAAAATCTGGATCAATGGTATCAGAGTGGTCTGCTCCTTGTCGTTCTTAATGCATGTCCCCAATGAGGTCAGTGTACAAAGAATTGGGTCTCGAGCTTGTTTCTCTTAAGGACAAAATCTCTCACACGCCCAAAATACCTCTCATGGTGGGAGAAAAGAAATATGATGGGACAGGAGATCCCTTCAAAATGTTTCTCAAGGAATCCCTCACGCAACAGAGGAACGAGATGATGGATAGTTTTGTGAAAATCCTTCAGCGGCTACCAATAGGTGATGCATATTCCTAAAACGGAGGCACTACCCCCTTCAAGGTACAAATCAACTTCAATATTCCTATATTTGAAGCTCAGATAGACATAAATGCTATAAACAAATGGTTGAATCTGCTAGAAGGGTATTTCTCTGTCCATAACTTATCGAATAGAGAAAAGAATACTTTTGTGCTCCTCGAAGTGGTTCCCCATGTCAAAGATTGGTGGGAAACTTTCTGTGAGCATAAGGAAACAGAGGAACCCTCATTATTTACAGTCGCGGTCACCTGGGAGTCATTTAGGGATGCTATTAAGGAACAATACTACCCTCTTGGAAGTTATGATGACATATATACAAAATGGACTGCACTGCAGCAGGAAAGAGACCAAGCAGTGTCCGAGTTCACAAATATCTTCCATACCTTGTGCACCAAGCTGGGTATCAAATATTTTGAGCGACATCTGGTGATCAAGTATCATAGAGGTCTGCATAGATACATCTAGGCTGAAATGGAGTTTTTGGACATTTCATCCTTGGGCGTGGCCTCCCGATATGCTGTCAAAATCGAGCAGAAGCTCAAACAAAAGATGCAACAATTTGGGACTGGGAACCCCTCATAGAAAAATCTAGGAAAGGGTGGCCCCAACCCGCGAAACAAAGGACAGAGCAAAGAAGGACCACCTCAGGATAACCAGTCTAGGCCGCAAGCAAATAAGGACACCGGAAAGACAAAGAAAGATACCGGGAAGTGGTGTGACTTCCATAAGAGCCCCTATCATAACATTGTTGATTGTCGCTCAAAGAAGTCATCGGTGGTTGAGGTGAAATCCTCTTAATCAGATGCAGGTTCTGACTTTGAGTCAGAACCAGAAACGGGGAGACAAATCATTGATGTAGAACCCAATGCTACCATTGCTACTACCAAGCTCCAACCCGGTGAACCAGACGAGCCGGAGGAAGGAAAGGGCCTTTTTCATTCACAGATGTCGGTGAAGGGTACCCCGCTACACTTCATCGTTGATAGCAGTAGCCAGAAGAACCTCATCTCAGTAGAGGTTGTCAAGCGACTCGCCCTATCGATAACACCGCACCTGCAATCCTACACCATCAGATGGCTCTGCCAAGGAAGTGACATCCGCATCAACCAACAATGTCACCTGTCATACGGCATCAAGCCCTTCAAAGACGAGGTATTGTGTGATGTTGCCCCTCTCAAAGCTTGTAATGTTCTTTTGGGCCAACCATATTTATGGAAATGCCATGTTGTATATGATTCCAGGGCTCACAAAGTTATTTTTACTTTGAACAAGAAATTGTACATGATACCGAAGGCAGTCCCACCTAGTGCTATTTCCTTGATATATTCCAAGCAATGTAGGAAGGTCATCTCTCAAATAGGGAAGTTTGTCTTCTTCGTGATTCGCTCTCAGAATGAGTGAAAGATCGCAGCCACATACAAGGTCTCTGCGGTCGACCTCTCCACATAGCATAAGCAAGTGGATAAGGTTGTGTAAGCATACTCATATATCTTCTCCTCACCTACCGGGGTACCTCTGACTGTCAATTCAAGCACCCCATCGATCTGACCCCCAACACACCGCTGCCCAATGGGCCAGTCTATCACCGCTCTCTGTTAGAGAATGAGGAGATCAAGCGATAGATCCAAGAACTTCTCCACAAGGGGCACAATTGTCCCAACTCATCACCTTGCGGGATCCCAATCATGTTGGTACAAAAGAAATATGGAACATGGCGAATCTACATTTATTACCAGGTCCTGAATAAAATAACTGTCAGAAATCAGTACCCAATTCCCTGAATCGATGACCTCCTTGATCAACTCACGGGGACCAAATACTTTAGTAAGATTGATCTGAAGTCTGGCTACCACCAGGTCCCGATAGAATAGACAGATGTATGGAAGATTGCCTTCAATTCAAAGGAAGGTCTTTTCAAATGGTTGGTCATGCCCTTTGGCTTGAAAAATGCTCCAACCACTTTCATGAGGATGATGGACGATATCCTGCGACCATTCACCAATACTTTTGTAGTGGTGTATCATGGTGAAATTCTCATTTACAGCAAGACTTGGGTAGAACACTTTCAGCATATTCAACAGGTTCTGCACACCTTGAGACAGCACAAGCTATATGCCAACTTGGAAAAATGCTCCTTTGACATGGACAAGGTCCATTGCCTTGGCTACATCGTTGATCAGCATGGTGTACATGTGGATCCAGCCAAGATCCAAGTCATCCGTGACTAGCCATCCCCAACCACACTCACTGAGCTCCAGAGCTTCTTGGACCTTGCCAATTTCTACCGCAAGTTCGTGTTGGGATTCTCCCATATTGCATGGGCCCTCAACCAAGTAACCAAGGGTGGTGGTAATGTGAAATTTGTGTGCGGCCAGTCTCAACAATAAGCATTTGATGATTTGAAGCAGCGCTTGTGCTCAACCCCAGTACTTTCACTACCAGACCTGTAGTAGCCCTTTGAGATCGAGACAGATGCTTCAGACTATGTTGTGGGCATCGTTCTCACTGAGCACGGCCACCCCGTGGCCTATCACAGTGAGACACTATCAAATGATGTCCATAAGTACCCTACTTATGACAAAGAAATGTACTCCATTCTGCAAGCCTATTTCCAATGGAGAGATTACATTATTGGGAAGGAGATAGTCATCCACATTGATCATAAGCCACTACAATTCATGCAGACACAAGGAAAATTTCAAAATGACCGCCATCAGAAGTGGTCCACATACTTGCAACAATTCCACCTCAACATCAAGTATAAAACAGGAAGCATCAACTGCATCGTTGATTGCCTCAGCAAACCGCCAGTCGTGACACTCACTACGATGCTAGACTCTTGCGGACATGAGACCTCTAAATGGCCCCAACTCTATGAGACAGACCTGGACTTCGCCACCACCTACCAAATATTGGGCGCAAACGCAGTTGTCGCTAATTTGCATCTTCAAGATGGGTTGTTGTGTCATCTGGGCCATATCTACGTTCCATCAAGCAAGCGAGCGAAGCTGATCTGGGAATCCCACTACAGTCAGGTGGAAGGACACTTCAGTGTCGAAAAGACAGTGGAAATGTTGCAGAAACATTTCTACTGGCCGAAACTTCAACAAGAGGTCATCAAGTATATCAAGTCCTGCACTTCCTGCGCTATTGCCAAATAGACCACTAAGAAATAGGGCATGTACACCCCTCTTCCTACTCCTGATAGGCCATGGGAATCCATCTCCATGGACTACATGTCAGGCCTCCCATCCACCAAGCTGGGAAATGACTGTGTTTTTGTGGTTGTTGATCGTTTTTCTAAGATGGCAATTATGGCCGCCTGCAAGAAGAGCATCACAGCATAGGCCACAACCAAACTCTTCTATGAATGAGTCTGGGTACATTTTGGAATCCCACAAACCATTGTCTCATATCGGGACAGTCGATTTCTCAACACATTCTGGTCAAGCCTATGGTCATTGTTGGACACCAAGCTCAACAAATCCACAACCTTCCACCCCCAGATAGATGGCCAAACCGAGGTCGTAAATCGAATGATCGTGCATATCCTGTGCATGTATAACTCCAGGCACCCTCGCACATGGGATGAAATTCTTCCCTATGTCTAGCATAGCTACAACCAATGTTTCCACTTCACTGTTTCAGCTGTGGTTACTTTAGCACGCCTGAAAGCTGACCCAGAGGAGATTTCTCGAGAAGGTTTCAGTAACCGCTTTCTCAGCCTGAGAAGTTTCCTGGGAGGACACAACGTTAGGATCTGGCCTTTGATGGTGAACAAAGACCAGTCACATTTGAAGTTGCGCATCTTTCACCTAACGACTCCATGATTCGAGGATCGATTGGCGACTCCGTTGGTTTGGAATGGAGAAAATCCTAGCTTGGAGGTTTGCTCCTTTTAATTTTCCTGCTATTCCTGCTATTTGCCTATATTTAGAGAGCATGAGGAGGACAACCCTGCTCAGCATCTCTGTGAGTTTCATGAACTCATGCATCAGTGGGAGATACATCATGAGGATGTATTATTGAAAATGTTCATGTTCTCGTTAGCAGGGGATGCTCATAAATGGTATCATTCTTTACCCCCTGCTAGCATTTCTTCACTCGTAGAATTTCGTGCAGCTTTCACCACCTATTGTCAGAATCTTTATCCCTCTGAGTTAATTTTTCATAACTATTGTGAGGGATACAACAACTGTATACAAGATAGAGCGGCTTCTTATGTAGATTGTGAGGATGATCCTGATGAATTGGATCAGAAAGCAGTCCTTTCTCATCCCCATTCATCTGCATCAGAGGAAGGTTATGAGAGTGATGGATGTCGGGAGGAAGAAGATGCTTCGGGCGGAGTTATGGAACTAATAAAATCTATCACTGCCAGACTAGACAGGTGGGAAGCTAAATTATGTGCAGAGGATTTTCCATCCTTTGAAATAGATGCTCTTGGCAGCTCTTTTGAAGAGGATATTGAATATTTCATAGCTACATTAATTTTTGCCCCTGATGAGCCTGTTCTCTTAGATTTAAAGGAGGAAGCGATGGTGGAAATGGGTGGTTCTCTTTTTCTTCACGAGATTTCCCATGATGTGTTTACATTCGGGGTCAAAATGGAGGATCGGGAGATAGTTCCATTTTTGCAAAATGGAGGAGTTTTGTTCTCACCCAATTTTGATGATTATTTGGAAGAGGAGCAGCAAGAAGAGAAGATTGCCTTATGTCCAGAGCCAGTCAGCGAGCAACCACCGCCTGAGATCAGACAGCCTACATCAGTTGTCTGCCCACCTGTGATTACCAGAGATATTCAGCCACGCGTGAACAACTGTGTAGCAGAGGAGGCTTCTTGTCACCAATTTTCTGGAGTTTCCCACTGGTCCGATGAGCCTGTGAAGGAATACATGGAGTTGTATTTCCTTCACAATTTGGAGCCGCCCTATTTCATCTCAACTTCAGCCTGTATGGAGGAGTTGAAGAGCATAACCATTTTGTTGTCATGGTTACACCATCTGTTTATGATCATTGACAGAAGGAAGTAGCTTCTATTCAAGAAGTTGCTTGAATGGCTATGGTGGAAGTTTTCTTTCACCTAGCCCCATGTAAAGGATTTTACTAGTTTAGGACTGTACATAAATAAGCTCTTTTGAGCATGTATGTTTATTTTGTTTTGCTTTTACTTTTACCTTTCGGCCTGTATTTTCAGCAGGGTGTTTTGAGATTGACTCCATAGCCCAACAGAAGGCACTGAAGCTGCAAAATGAGTTCTTAGAGCATCACAGTGACGACTCTATCCCCCATGGAGCCTAATGTTAGTGATATTTCTTGTAAAGGGGGTGTTTTCCTAAAAGAAAAGCCCCTTTGGGTGGAAAATACAAAGAAGTGGGGTAAAAACCCACTTCTTTAAGTTTGGGGTGCAAATGCGCGTTCCGTTAAGCGGCGGGAAAATCTGGGTGGCCAGGATCTGCATGTCCAGATCTACGGCCAGGGTTCAATTCCAGACCCCCTTCGTCTTTCTACCTTTA